>NESQ01000390.1:0-83886 GCA_003070745.1 Tuber borchii | reverse complement strand
TACGAGCCAGATTATTCGCAGCCGATGCTGTGGCGATTCATCACATGCAGGGCGCAATCTCCTCATACCTGCGACGATTGGCTGGAAGTCGGCGTCAGGATAAATACTGGCCCTGACTCCCGGCACATAGTTCCTTGCTATCATCAGATCTTTCGCAAGGTCCCGCCATGCTGTATACACCGGGTCCTTTGGAATAGCAGTGAACCCCATGTTCGATTTATGAGCCGTAATTGATGTACTGTCAGGATTCGAGCGACTCATACTAATTTGCCCTGCGAGAGAGTTCGGCGGAAGTTGATAGGTCTGCCCCGGCGGAGGCGCCTGGCCCACTCCCGGATTCGCCATGTGGACGTACTGTACATTGTTGATATTTTGCGCCATGTCGATCGAATTTTGGTCTATATAGATAGTCTTCTGAAAGATACGAGTCTTATGTTGTGAAGATGGTGGATGCTGTGGATATTGGTGGATATTGTGGGCGTTGTGAGATTATTCTTGGTATGAACTCCCTTCCGCCGGGATCAACCCATATTCTATATACAACACGCAGACGTTCAAGAGAGGTTGAAACCATCATGAATTGTTTGAGTTGATTTCAAGATGAATCAAGAATTGACAGTTCAGGCACATTAGTGTTTCGGTCATTATCTGTTTCAAGTCGAACGCAAGTGATAAACAGCTGAACCCACGTGATGGCGCGACAAGCAACGCTAAACCGATTCCACTGTGATTGTTCAAAGCGTGCGCGGCGCCGGGCCCAGCTTCTCACCCTTACGCGTTAAGATCACGATCGCCACAACCTTCAAGTTACGCTGACCCTCAGAATATACACACGACTCCTGAAATCAACAGAGCTGAAATCTACCATGCCGGTCAAATGTTCATTTTGTCGTCGAAGATACATGCGTGCAGGCCCATACGAGGCACACCTCCGAAAAGCGCATGCAGATCTCGATATCATACTTGCTTCTACCCTACGAAATCCGCCTCCGAATCGCATTGACGACCCCGGAACCGACATAATTCATCAGAACTTGAATGAACCGAGCGAGCGCCCCGATTCAGACTACGAATCAGATCCTGCCAGTGATCCGGCCGGATATGAACGCGACGCAATTAATGACCTTACGTACGACTCCGAT
Organism: Tuber borchii; assembly: GCA_003070745.1. Taxonomy (NCBI): domain Eukaryota; kingdom Fungi; phylum Ascomycota; class Pezizomycetes; order Pezizales; family Tuberaceae; genus Tuber; species Tuber borchii. The sequence continues at coordinate 82,744 of NESQ01000390.1, read as the reverse complement.
ACTGACGCACTTAGCGACAACACGTCTTCGTCTGCTGCTGAACAGACGCATTATGAACGCGCCGGAGAAGCAATTGGAGACGTCAACGGATATGAGCAAGAACATATCAAACTGTGCGAGGACCCATGGGCTCCATTCACCAGTGCGAAGGGGTTCAAACTTGCATCTTGGTTCATTGAGAGTAAATCCTCGAAGTCGCAGATCAATGATTACTTTGCAAATGATCTCGGTGACCCGGCGTCAATTGGCTATAGCTCCATGTATATGCTGGAGAAACTTCTTCGATCGTTGGATCCGGATGGCCCATATCTACGATGGTTCGAAGGACAAGTTGCCAGTGAGGACGGCAAGAGCACGTTACCATTCTTCTATCGCAACATCCTGGACTGCGTGAGATATCTTCTTCGGCAGATAACCTACCGAGATGACTTAGTATATGCGCCGCGCCGGGAATTCGATCAGAATGGACAGAGAATATATGCCGAAATGCATACGGCCGACTGGTGGTGGGACGTTCAAGTATAGTTTTCCGCCCTCCTTCATTTAAGGTTGTTAACAGTGCGTAGGAAACACTTCCCGATGGGGCGACGGTGGTTCCAATCATTGGGATGTCTGATCAGACGCATCTCACCAATTTCTCGGGGGACAAGAAGGCATGGCCAGTCTACATTACTATCGGAAATCTTCCGTCGACTAGACGTAACAGACCTGGATCAATGGCAGTTCTCCTTCTTGCGCTATTGCCCGTTCCGCCCAAACTCGCCAAGATCCCTGCAGCAGACAAACCTCAGAGACAGATTAATGCCGACACCCTTCAGGGCGTATTCGAACTCATCTTTGAACCCTTGAGAGATACTACGCTAGAGGGCGTCCCAATAGACTGTGCCGACGGGAAAATCCGGAGATGCTTCCCGATCTTGTCTGGGTGGATTGCTGACCATATGGAAAACGCCGCACTACACGGGATAAAAACCAACGCCTGTCCTAAATGTGAGGTCCCTCCTCATGAGTTAGGAACCGGCGCCAATCATCATCGGGCTAGAAATTACGCAAGAAACGAACGTTACGAACGCCTTGGTATAAAGACGGGGCAAAATATTTTTCAAGGACTTGAAAGAGTTTCGGCACCTGATCTGCACATGCCGGATTTGCTACATACGATTTATCTAGGACTATTCAAGCATATGATGGAATGGATACAGGGATTTCTCAAGAAACACTCATGACAGCAAGCGTTCGACGATGCCTGGAAGGCTTTGCCGCCGTACCCGGGATTCTATGCGCCCAAAAAAGCTTACCGTGAGATTACGCAGTGGCAAGGAAAGGAGATGAGGGTTCTAGGGCGGTGTCTGTTGGGAGTCCTCGCCGTGGCATTGAGACAGCCTGATAGCACACAAGTACAACCTTTCAAACGTGCGCTCATCTGCGTCGGGTCGCTACTTGATTTTAGCATGATGGCTCAATACCGAAGCCATACAGACGAGACCATACAGTATATGGAAAACTATGCGAAGCGTTTTCACGAGACGAAAAATATCTTCTTGGAGTTTAGGATATCGAAACAGACGCAGGCCAAGGCTGATGAGCTGCGCAAGGAGCTACGCCGCCAGCGTACGCTAGTAAACCAGTCAGTCGCTAGATCGAAGAGGCCCCGAGTACGCGAGGAAGACCGCCAAGAAGAAAACGACCAACGTATGGACTTGATCCACGCCGAATCCCATTTCAACTTTATTAAGATGCATCTAATAATTCACTTTCGCGAGCACATCTACCAGTTTGGCAATATTCCTATGTATTCTACCGAGTTTGGAGAGCTCGCGCACAAGGAGCAGATCAAGGACGGGTATCGACGTTCAAACAAAATTGACGCAGCGCGACAGATACTAAGCAGCTACGGCCGGCAGCATGCGATCCGGATGAGACTTTTGAACTTAGAATTCCTGCGACGTACCGGAGCAGATCTACCAGCGGAGGTAGTCGAGCATTTAGAGAAAACGAGAACCGCGTCAGTCCCACCTGCCTATCATAGGATTCTGAAAGGACGTCGTGATGAGATACGCAACGTCGTCGATATTAGCAGAGTGTCCGATATCTCCCTGGAAACAATTTGTCGAGAATTGATACGATATAGCCGACTGAACCTGCCACTCGGGCGCCGGCTTCCTGAAGATCTGGCCGTACTTCGATCGCTACCGGTTGAACTAATGACGACACTTGAAATCCCAGTGCTTGCGTTCCAGGAAACCGATGTTTACGACATACACCGGGCCCGGTGCACTGGTACTCGACTCTTCCGTAACCAGGCGAGCAGGAATGATTCTATTTGGATACAGGCTGGTGGCGAGCAGACGTATGGTGCGCTTAGGGGGCGTGTCCCGGCGAAGCTCATAGCTCTTTTCAAAATCAGGGATTACACGCACCAGGAAACTGTCTACCGCCTTGCAGGCGTTCAATTGATGAGTGTGGTTAACTCAGGACGCCCGTCAGACATACACGGCCTTGTGACGGTTCATCTGAGGGATGACGCCCGGGAACTGACAATTGTGGATATAGGAATGATCATAGGCCTAGCACATCTCATACCAGAAACGGACCGGCGCTGGCTTGTCAACAGCAGGATCGATTTAAGGACGTTTAACGAGATCTATTGAACCACGCAAAAGGGGGCTGGTCCTATATGATTTAACACGGATGTATATAAGTTATTAAAGTTGGGCGTGGGAAACGGCGGAGCCAGGGCGTGGGAAACGGCGGAGCCAGGAGGTTGGAAAGAGATCAGTATATAGACGAAAGAGATCAGGAGTAGTATATACTAGTAGACATAGAAATTGAAATTTCTTGAATTACGCTAGTCAGACCGTGGGTGAAATTGACAAGTATCGTGGGCTAGAGCTAGTAGTACGTCGCTCCCCCGAAAGAGATTGGACGTCGCTCCATGAGTGAGAGAGTGCGTCGGGAGGAGACCCAGAAGGGACAGGGAAAGAGGGTGTATTGGGGAGGCGTCGGGACGTAGGAAAGAGGGTAGGAAGGAAGAGGGGCGTCCTGACGATACATTAGGGCCATGGGCGGTGGGGAGGCGCCAGGACGCCAGCGGAGTGAAACCCAGCTTTCAGACGCAACGGGCGTTAAAACTCACGTCAGGACGCACGGGACGCAGGGGACGAAAAAATTGACGAGTGATACGTCAGGACGCAGCGCCCGCGCGTCAGACGCATGTTAAATTTTTGCTGATGGAGTGAAGGGGTTTGGTTGCGGTGTACCTCAATTTTTTCCGGAATCAACCTACCCCACCCCTGCACCGTACCACTTTTTTATGCCTGTACCTTGTACCATGCTCAGTGTTTTTGATCACAACATGTGATGAGGGTGAAATTGCCAAGATGCCAAGCCAGAATGTGAAAATTCTTGTTCCTTTAATGCTATACCCAGTCTTTCTCTCTCCTCTTTCTCATCTTTTCCTACCAATTACTTTTTCTCACAATTCACAACTACTTCCTGCATATCTATTACTCTTTTTTGTGATATTAAATCCCACTTTGATCCATCATTTGACATCAGGTCAATTCTGTTGTCAATTTCCCTTAGTCAAATATGTCAAGATATGGGTGATGCCGGAGAGAGAAGTCCGATGATGCCTTTAGGCGTACTTTACAAGGCAGTCTTCTCAGAACTTGTCAGATTTGTTTGGTAAGTAGCCTCAATTGATATATTGCCTTTACTCTAAGTGTAACTTGATACTAATACCATTTTTAATCTAAATAAGAGAGACAGAGAAATACAAGAAGGCCAAGATTGCCCCAACAAAACCAAGTATTGCAAGACAGGCAGGACCCAATAGGTACAGAGACATTGTTTTCTCCCCCTTTTCATTTTCGAATCACATCTGACATACAGAAAAGAACCAGCAAACCCAGCAGCAGGGGGGGGATATGAGGTAGTGCTTAGTAGGAATAGAGCAGGTATGTTTACATTCAAAATGTGAGTTAAAAATATTCTAATCAGTAGAAAAGTGGGGTAGCATCGAGAGGGATCCCAGAAGGTGAGACTAACATCAATGTTGTACAAGTATATAAATTACTAATTGTTATTCAGCTTGCTGTCCTCTTTATTCAGATTTTCTGTCTTGCCCGTTCTGTTCTGGTATGTATTCCTACCTACCTCTCTGCTCTGTTGATTTCTTTTGTTTTAATAACTAATGTTGTACATTCTATGTAACAAATTAAGGCTGTCTCTTGTACTCTGTATATATCATATAGTTTTTGTAGAAAGTGCCACAAGCTCATACCTATACTTTATATCTCAATTGTAATTCACAAACTTTGATTTCATAATTTGATTCTACATGTTCCAAAGTTCAACATATTCAAGTTATGGCAATTTCTGACTGTTCATCTCTCATCAATTGTACTTTCAATATTCATTACGCACTCGAGCGAAGATCGAGGGGCTTCTAGTGTATAGTAATGTACAGTACAGTAGAGCTAGTGTCAAGCATTTGGATGGAAATAGATGGTACTGTACTTGTAAACTTGAAGAAGTCCGTCCTAGGTTCGGGTGCAGCTGGATTATCACGTTTGAATTAACCTGAAAACCGTAGCTATACTTTACAAGATCCACTAAGAAATCGCATCGCTTACCACTGTCAAGCGCTCCCCAGCGGTTCACTTTACTCAGAATCATACTCCAGTGCTAGTTGCCATAAGCCATTGGGGGAGGTCTCGAATCGTTGCACTGCAACCCTAATCCTAACTTTGTAGATGCCCTTTTAATAATACGAGCCAATAGTCCTGTGGTATCAAATACAACATAGAAATATTACGCGGGTACGGGGGCTTGAGTATAATTTGTAGGTTCTTCGTGAGGAGGTAGTTCTAAATTTCTCCTAGTTTCGCCCAATGTTGATGCTATCTCGCAGCAGAAGATTATACAGGAGGGTAACAAACACTCAAAAGGATTGTTTGGATCTGCGAGATGCATGCAGTGTAGTCTTGAAACAAATAAAAGATAAGGATGTGAGAGGAGCCTTGGGAGTGGCACTTCCAATGATAATGGTGAGAGGAGTTGTCGCCATAGCTAAAATAGGAGCAACTGATCAAACTCCGCAGAATTCCTTCAGCCTGCTCAGCATTGAGCCGTCACTGCCGATCCGACATGCTCGAAAGATCGTGTTTCAAGAAGTCCGGCTAGCCGTGCTCACTAAGCACCTGAATTACCGGTACATTAGGCAAGTATCCACGGGTGTCATAATTACGCGACCGTTAGCACGGTAGCCAGCGTTGCAACACATGTACCCTACCCCATTCCACATACCGTACTTGAGTAGCTAATTCATGATTACTAGAAGCCTCACTATGAACGGATAAATGCTGCGATATAGGCCGGTGAGTGGTGTACCAGGCATTAACTTCCATTGATTTCTTTTATTTTATCAATAATATTATTGTTGTGGTCATTTCAGAAACTCTGTTGAATCGAGGTACCTGCGTTGCAACGCTGGCTACCGTGCTAACGGTCGCGTAAATAGGTCCGACAAGAGATGCATAGATTATGCGTTGTCTCTCCACTAGAGCTAACTAACTAATACCAAGGCCTGCGAACCGACCGATTCCAGAGTGCCGGTGATGGGTTTTTGGAAACGAGAGAGCTTCGGGGGGCGCAGAGGGAGTGAGGGTGGAGCCGGTAAGGTCGCCTTGGTCTGCTCCGGGGATCCAGGAATGAACAAGACATATGTGAGGTAAGTGGCAGGATTCTTTTTGAAGAAGTGAAAGGCCAACAGTCAAAAATACTAATTCCTTGATGATTAATAGGGGGCGTGATGAGGCAGGGAGGGAATATATCGCCATCTACGAGTAGGCTTGTCCCTGACCTCCTTTCCCGGAAGTAACAGACAATCACCGATATCCTGGGTGCTATTCTGAAGGAACTAGTAGCCAGAGGGGGGCGTCCCGGATTAACTATGAGAGGCGTTTAAAGGGGGGAAATGGGTGCTTAGTAGTAGAAGGCTGCGACATGCGGATCTGATGGGAATTATTTAGGAATTCAATTGCTTCACGGGCTCAGACACAACATCTCACCCTTGACCATGACCAGGAAGCATTTGCAAATAGATAGATGAGCGTGTCAAAAGGTAGGAATATTAACTTGAATCTATTGCTGTGTGTTTGGATGAGCTCATTCAATCTTATAAACTGGTAATTGTGATAACCTGCTCTGTAGGCCTATTTCTCTTTAGATCATAGTGGATTTAACTAGAATTTACAGTGCTTTACTCATGCATCTTTGCCAAGAATGCCTCTACCAGTACGGTAGATCTTTTGCTGGAGTCCTCCCCAAATATTCAGTTCATATATGTATTCTTGACCAAGAAGCGCGAGTGCCGTATTCCATGTATACTTGAGCAGACACAACCATTCATGAGGGTAGCCGCCGCCATGTGAGCATTGCTCTAAACTCGCGTCGGGGGGTATGTCGTTTCCCATATGTTTACTCAGAATGACGGCAACCGTTCTGTTGTGAGACGGTTTGACCTGGAGAAACGGCCGTCACAAACGGTCAACCATCCCTACAAGGCAACTATTCCCTTGCCGCTGGTGTGAAGCGGACTAGTTTACCAAAGAGAGGATGCCCAACAGGGTGCCCAGGGCCCGAGCACCACACATCAATACGGTATTATCGTTAGAAAAAGTCCGTCTGACACGTCGGCAGCGGTACTCGTATCCCTTAGTCCGCCGCTGCGCCCAAGAAATCGGCGCTAGAGGTCTTAGTTTAAAAGCCAAGTAATTTACTTTCAGTTAGGGAAGGATGATTTCCAGATCTCGTTCTTTTCTTGTCCTGATATCTTGGGCGCAGCACCCAATGGACTAAGGGATAAACTCTCCTGGGCTCCATGATCTCCGGCGTCCACCATGCCTTCGAGTTTATTCGTACGGTATCCCTGCCTTCCCTGTTGGCCCCCAGACAATTCGGAACACTGCTTGAAGGCTATGGAATCTATCGTGTCTCTCGAAAGAACAACTGTACTTAAATATCCTATTCCTTCTCCTCCTTTAGTCTTATTACAACCCTACTCGAGTATCTAGATACATGCCCAAGATTAATCGCACCCTGCAACACTTCACTTTTCTACTTTTCCTAATTGATCGGTGCTCCAGATTTTTGTCTTGCTACCCAAATTTTTCCGCCGTTTTCTACCATACCTGAGTACAAGAAACATGCAAAAACGCGCTAATCATTTGATTGCCATCAAGGCATTTACCCGCCAATCACTTCCAATACCTGTCCCTAGTGGAACATCTTGGGAGTCAGCAGTGAAGACTCTACTGGAGAAGTGGGAAGATGAGCGGACCGGTTATTTGAGTGTACGATCGCCTATTTCGTTCGAGACTCTGTTTGAGCGCTCGCGCCAACAAAAGGGGATATTTCCTCTCATTGCAGAAGAGCGAGCTGCTGTCAAGTCCTTCGCGTACTACCCCTCGCTCGGTATATTGCAAATTCGTGACGCTAAAGGTGTCATTCTCGGATATCGGTTCAAGATCCCACCTCACCTTCTTACAACTTTGAACAACTCCTCTCAGACCTTGAATTCGTATGAGGCCGGCACCAGTCGTGGTGGTGGAAGAGATCGGTTACGGCTGGGTCCCCGGGGCCTTTATGAGACTCGGCATTATGCTGTTTGGGCGGATTATAGCAAAAAGTATGTTGAGAGCCAGGAGCTTTTGGAGGATGGGGAAAAAGGGAGGGAGTGGCTGAGGGAAAATCAAGAACTATTTGATTATTGCAGTAATCAATTGCGGTTCCTCTGCCCGGAGCAGTATGTGAGATTGACTGGAAGTGTGGTTAAGGATATGGCGAAGACCCAGAATGCAGATGGGGCGAGGAAGTTGAGACCACTTGGGGGAGCTTGGCATGAGGCTTGTCTGAATCAAGGGATGGACTCGAAGTCTGGAAGCCGTTGTCATCAGGATTGGTTAGATGATAAGCGGCTGTTTAATTGTGTTGCACCATTTGGGGAAGGGTTCGAAGGTGGAGAGCTGGTTCTGTGGCAGATGAAGATGCGGATTGGGCTGGAAATTGGTGATGGGTTTTTCTTCTACGGGTCTCTGGTTGCTCATGAGGTGATGGATATAACAACAGGCGTCCGCAACTCGATTGACCTATTTACTCATGCGAGCAATTTCGAATTGCTGGCTAAGCATGAGAAAGCTGCTGCTAATAAAGTCAAACATCTAGTGAAAGAAAAGCTGCGTGCTACGAGAAAGAAGGAAGAGAGGCGGAAGGTGGAGGAGAATGCGGGGGCTAGGAGCAAAATTCAGCAAGGGAAGAAGCTAAGGCAATCGGCTGCGTGCTTAATGAAAAATAAATCTGGGATGTAAGGTTAGGGGCTGCTTGGCATGCCAGCGTTTGTAAGGTAGCATCTGAGTCCTATCATATATATATATATATATTTTTCTAGTTTCCGCTTGCTATTTGCTATTTATTAACTGTTGTGTTTTTTCCTTTCTTTCCTTTTTCCTTCTATTTAGTTCTGGTTAGCCTTAGTTCTATGGTGCTATTCTTATTCTTGAATCCTATTCTTCGTTAAGCTGGTGTTTGTCTGTGGGGACCGGTGTGGGCGATGTTTCCGGTCTCCTTTTGGCGGCCCGGCCCGGTCATGACACTCGTACGCACTAAAAATTATTTGTTCGGCCACTGCCTATGACCGGAGTGGCGGAAATAGAAAGATTATCAAAGTTGGTGCCTGCCGGGAGTGAAAGATTAGAATTATTATATCGTATCCTCCCGGAACTATTATAGTTCTGGGATCTCTTTGTCCGCAAATCAGACTGGGAAATGTTTTGATGTGTAGCTAGGAAGCAGTGCCAGAAGCGATAAGAAGTGTAGCAACAGAATGGCTCTGAATTTTTTCTGGTTCCAGTGTGATCATGCCCAGGCAACAGGGCTGCGTTTAACCCATGGTGGTGTGTAGTGATGTACTAGTACGGTCCGTTATGAGTAATTAGGTAAGAATAGATGGTAAGCTTAAAGAAGACAACCCTATTTTTGTAAGTAGCTAGTTTATCTCCTTGCCGTACTTCCTCTTGCCGTGCTCTAGTGCTAGTTCGAATATACTTCATCGGGGGAAGTACTAAATCGTTGAACTATAACCCTAATCCTAACTTCGTAGGTACGCCTTTTAATATGGTGAATGGTCTAATGGCACTAAGAAGATGGCGTTGTTGTAATGTGAGCTAGTTAAACAAGATTCTGTATAGGTCTAAGGTTGTGGGCTGGCTTACTAAGGTAGGAATATTTGTGGAATAGGTAAGACAGTAGGTGTATCCCGAATACAAAATAGAAATTTACTGGAGCACGGCTTGAGCACAATTTATAGACTCTTCGCTGGCGGGTAGTTCTATATTTCTCTTATTTTTCCCAACCATTAATGCTATCTTGCAATATAATACTATACATACAGATAACAAATACAAAATGATGGTTTGGATTTGAGAGATGCATGCAGTGTGGTGTTAGAATGAATCAAGGGTAAGAATGTGAGAAGAGACCCGGGGATGGTATCTTCAATGCTGGCATCGTGTCCGGAGTTGTCACTGCAGCTGAAATAGGAACAACTGAGATCAAACACCGCACAATTCCTTTGATCTGCTAAGTGCTGAGCAGTCACCGCCGATCTGACATGCTCCAAAGATCGAGTCCCAAGAGGTTCGGCTGGCGTGCTCACTCAGCTCCTGAATTACATATTATTAGGCAAGTCCACCAACGAAAACATGTCCTCCGAGTGAGATACTATGACTACTAAGCGGGGATGGAGACCCAGTGCTTGATTAACCCCTTTTTATTATAATTGTGTCATCACGCGGTCTACTATTTAGCACAGAAAGTATGATAAATTACCTGTGCTACTGTACTTGGAGTGAAAAAATTGTATAAGTGCGCATATCAGAATCCTGAAAACTGCTGAGAAGTATCGGAGCTCGGAGTGGGCAAGCGAAGCGAGCAGTATCAAGGTTCCAGTCAAGTGCGGTATCTGAAGAGGGCAAACAAATTGTATTGCTCAATAGATTAAAGAGAGGAGATTAAGAGAAAAGGGAAAAGAACAGAAGCGAAGGAGGAAGAAAGAGGAATGCAGTGTTGAGGGGAGGGGTGACGCAAGCGGTCACGAGGTGTCACTCGTGACCGTGACAATAGAGAGAACACATCGGTAACTATGAATACAGTTTCTAACAAAAACCATGCCCACTGATAGCAGTTGCGAGAGAGACAAAAACTTTGCAAAGACTTTGTCAAATCACCCGGATAGATCGTGTGAAGGGACAGTGAGATGGAGCCCGCAGCGGGGCTTGGGAAATATTTGCAAGATTCTCCAATATGGGTGCGATTTTTTTGAAGGATAACAGCCCGGTGGGAGAAAAAGTTCAAGCGATGACGAATGGAAAGGTCTTGGGGACACGTACGCCGTAACTCTAGGGTGGATGAGGGAGTAGAGGGAAGTAAATCAAGACTAGTGAGGCGTGGGGGCTCTGATGTGGATGTCACACCTAGCGCGATCACATGTAGGTGGGTTAGGCTATTTACTTGGGGTGGGAAGGGGGTCTGGATGTTTCGGGTCTTCTAATGTATGATAGAAATAGGGCAGGACTGCACTCTGGGGTTCGTCACAGTAGAGGACTCCCGTCTACCATCCACCTGGTTCGCTTCACTCCGTAAAAGTGCCTTTCCGATCACCCTACTTTATTCCACAGTCCGCCTCCCGTGATCGTTGGGGTTTGCTTAACTTGCTTTATTTTTTGGTGCATCTTAAGCCATTGTCCATTTTTCAACTTGGTCCACCAACAACTCTATTTCTCGAATATGCTTCCCGCCACCGACCCACACTTGTGGTCCTTGGTTCTGGTGGTATCATAGTAGTGCTCTAGAGGGATGGGTGCCCTGAATTACACCTGTTAGTATTACATTATAAACTAGTTCATCACCTAGCGTCCTTCTGGGATCCTTCTTGAATTACCTGGTCACTAAATCCTCTGTCCCCTGCCATGGTTGCCCAGAAAAAACTCAAGCATACTAAAATGTTTGCTAAAACCGACATCCGGCAGCTGAATAACCTCAAGACAAGCTCTCAGGCAGGCCGCCACAATAGAACCAGTATAGGTTCTTCCAATTCGCGCTGGTTTTGAATGCTATCTAGTAGAGATAAATAGGTATAGAATATATCCCATAATTTACCGCTAGGTAGGGTATTGGGCATATCGCTTGGTCCAGGAATCTTACCAACTTACCATCCTCTTGTGGCAACGTTTCTTACTTCTCTTACGTAATTAAAACCTGATCCGAGCTAGGAAAACATGTCAGATAAGCATGCGGAGTCTGCATTACAAGAAACCATCTAGGATTTGGAAATGGATCCTATTTACTGGACTTACAGTATGAATGCGGAATTTCTCAATGCCATTACATTTGAAGATAGTCCTGGCAGAAACACTCGCAGCCATGGTACAAGTCCTGGAAGTGCATTGAGCAGTGCACGAAGCGGACTTTTGACACAAGCAATTGGTAGTACGATTGGTGAAACAGGGTATAGTACTCGGTCAGAACAAAGGATTTATGAGGGGAGGCGTAAGATGAGAAAGACTTGTGTCAATTTTCCTGAAAATCGTTCCGAGTATACAACTTCTGATGAAAAACATCGTGGCGTTGTGATTGTTGTATGTTCCCCTGCTTCTTCTTTTCTATCATATACTAGGACTCGGATTCCTGCTATAAGAATGTTCCTGACTTCTAGGCATTGAGGAAAGCTGGGATGATGTAAGCGATCTCGCCCCAGGGCGAGATTGCTTACTACTTGTGGAATATGCAAGTAATTGGGGCGTGTTCCTTGGCATGAAACAGTTTCACGGGGGATGGCAGGGCCAGAGTCCTTGGCACCGGGTTGCAAGGCAAGTTTTGAAAAAGACCGGATAGGACTGCTTAAAGCCGTCCGCCTTCATGACGGACGGACTGCCCCTTTGAGAACACTGGCCTTATTCAACTATGGCATAATTTTTCCTGCCGTTAATTTTTCTCGTTTGATACTCTCCCATCTGCCAAGATATCATTCTTGCTCTTTCTCCCTTCGCTATTTCTCCATGTATGTATCATCGTCTCCAGTTATTCTCTTTCTTCTTCTCTTCCTCGATCGCCTATGCAAATGCTTAAGCACCCCTAGTGGATGATCAAGCCTCTCTTCTTCACGAACGATGACAAAAAGACCGAGTGATAGAATATGATTAGACAAACCGCCATATTCTGGTGACTCCACAGTGAGCAAACAACGTTGACAGGAAAAAAATATACGCTCTTAAATTACACGACTAGGAGCTGGAATTTCCTGTCTGTCAAACGGCCTGATATCCTGAGCGTTGGGTAGGGGGTGTTTGGTGGTGTATTGCGTGAAAATATTCAGTTCTTAGAGGGTATGCAGTGAATAAATATTATAATAAATCTGTAGGGATCTATTCCGAAGAGAATACTGAAATATTTTTGGGATATTGGAAGCTTGTGCCCAGAGTATCCAAAGACCAGCTGCTCTGGAGCACCTACTTAATTGCTAACTCAGTTGTTATAACGTGTCTTATCCCGGCTGCTCGGGATTGAATGAACTTTCTGGTTCTCTTGAACAACTCGGAAAGGGTCAGCTTGCTAGGCATCTAGGATTTCCAAAAAAAAAAAAAGGTCCATGATAGCCTAAGCTGGGTTGTGAGAAATTACGGTATTTGTTTAACAATGTCCCTGCTATTGGTCTGCTGCTTTGAGCCCTATGCCCTGACAAGTTGATTAAGTTATAAGCGCAAGCTTTTTATTTTCCTTAGTCTATCATAAAGTCTATCATAAAGATATTTCCAGCCTCAGAGACTTAATGAGGACGCGCCTAGATCTCACTTAGTGAATCTGTCGCCTCGTGCACAGTGAATTTGCCGATTGACTTTCTCTGATAGTACTTTTTAACATCGCAAATCGAGAACTCACCTGGCCTATGGGAGGTCAGACCCCAATCTAAGGGGGCTCGGGAGTACAGTCCTCATAAATTTCTCCCCTTTTAGTTCTTTTATGCAGTCCTGAAAATGCTTGGTTTCTCAGGCACTGGAGAATTCTTATCATAGTGCGAGACGAGTTTGTATGTGCGAGACTGATACTAGACAGAACTGAAGAGGGGATCACATACCATCACTCTAACTTTTCTATAAAGTCCTACGGAGGAAGACCTCAACCCTACTCCTCCATAGAACGCATAGAAGGCAGTGCTCCTTTCAAAAATGAAATAAAAATTGAATAAAGGAAAATACTATGACCCTAATTAGGGTTTTCAGAATAACAAGTCAATGGGACCCACAGTGTCAATGGCAGCAACCAAGTTCTGAGTTTCGAATATAAGGCCGATTTTACTCGCCTTCCAACACTCACATCTACACCTCCACCACGAAGAAAAAACATCAACACACCACTACAAAAATTTCGCTATCAAGGTGCTACCGCTATACACCTAACCTTTCGGAAGTTAGACTCTTACTTTTATTTCATCTCTCCATCCGCTAACCCCCTAATCCCTAGCCATGCCAATGTTGGAAGGGGCAATTCTCTCCCAGTTAATGGGCTTCCTGCGCAATGGAACAGGTACAAACAAGGACTTCGATATGGTACTGCTTCAATTCGAGAAAGTGGTCCACGATATGGCTATTAGTCACTTTAAAATTCCTGAGGAATCCGTCGGAAAGTTTATCCAAGAGCAAATCCAGGTAAGCCCCAGCGCGCCTTCCTAAGCTGTTATTGTTGTTGCTATTGTAGGACAAAAAGCTAACCATGGTGGAACACATAGGAAATCCACAAACTCTTCGGCCAAGTCCAAGCAATCGCCGAGAACTATCAACTATGGGGTCAGACCCCGAGTTACTTCTGCAAGCGTGATATTGCAAAGCAAGCCTGCGGCTTCCCAGGACAATTAATCGCGAATTTACTCCTCTCGGACAAGCCAATTCCAGAATTCTCACCGGAAGACGAGCAACTTGTCAAGGATCTCGTCGCCGTTATGGAGAACGAAGAATCTGTTCATGACTTCTTGGATACTAAGCCTTACGTTGACCATTGGGGGGGCATGAGTGATCAGGACTTCATTGATCTGGCTCGTCGTATTGTGGTAAGCTTTTGTCCTCTCTATCTCCCTTTCCCCACCTGGGTCCGGTAGTACTTGTGTGGCTAATGGGGTGCTAGATTGATCTCAATGCTATGCACGAGCACGCTGATGATGATAACAAGTTCATGGCTCTGACGCGCCAGGAGAGGATCGAAGACCTTTTAGATCTTTTGAAGGTTTCAAATATTTCCCCTTTGCTGTCCGCCAGTGCTAATGATCCAACAGAAATGTAAAGGAACCTTGTACGCAATGTGGAAGATGAGTCTCTACGAAGAATGCCTCAAAGATCCCCGCGGAATGCAAATTGTATCATCCTTCTCTCCCTCCTCCCCACTCCCTCTTCCTTCAACATAACTAACATTCCCTAGCGCTTCGTCGATAACCAAAAAAACAACTGGCAAAAGAAGTCAGAAGGGCGCAAGCGCAAGCTCCGCGACGCGGAGATCGAAGAGCAAGAGGCGGCGACTGGAGTCCGTTCTAAAAAGCGCCGTCCAGTAAAATCTAGGCCTGAGGTGCCTCTCGAGGAGCTCGGAATGGAGTACTTCGACGACCCGCGCGGGGTACCCTTGGCGCCACCTGAGAAGCCGCTCGCCAGGAAGGGCATCAATATTGGGAGGGCTAGTGGCTCGCCGAAGAGGATCTTCCGTGGGCCAAAGTGTCGGGCTATTGAGGCTATTAGAAAGTCCAATGCAGAGCGCGAAGTCGCACAGTCGGTGGCTAGGGCGGCGGAACTAAGTGTGCCGGCGGTGGTTAGGGTGGAGACACAATTACCTCTTACCATTCTACCTACTCAGGATCCTACTGTTGGGGAGGCAGCGGTGGTGAAGGCTTCCCAATCGGCCCAAGGGGCTACCGGCGTCTCACTCGAGGATCAGAATGCAGAGGTTTTGAAGAAGCAAGCTCAAGAAGCTCGCTGTGAGCGTGGACTTCTGGAGGTAGCAGTCCTTCCTAACGTTGGAGCCCGGTCAAAGGAGTACTCCGCAGCTGGCATGAATAACATGGAGGCCGTTTCCGTTCGGGATACCGACTTCGGTTCTTGGGACTTTCTTTTGGACCCCATATTCTTAGTTCAAGATGATACTACAAGGAACTCCCCAGATGACTTCTTGGGAACCAATAATAATGGGCAGACTTTCCCCGCCGTTGTCACTACCAATCTCAACAGCGGCCAAGTCAGGGATATGGACTTCTTTGGTTCTGGACCCGGCACAGCGTATAGGCATGGAGCGTCCCAGTCCTTCAATAACGCACCTGAGAGAGTCCCCACCAACATCTCTGGGACTGGCGCTTCTAGCGGAGGGCCTGGTTATAATTCTACCCAGATGAGGGCAGCTCCTGGCACCCAAATGCTAATGAACAACTTCTCCGCTGTCCATAACGCTACAACAAATCTCATTGCCAACCCCGCATTCCAAGGACAGCAGGGGTTCAACTTCAACGAGCAAGTCTCCGGAGCCACTAATCCGCAGCTCTTCCAAGCAGGCCCATTTCCTGTTCGACATGATGAGGCTCCATACCAATACGTCAACCCGAACTGGCTTCAAAACCCCGGCCAATCTTCCACTCCCGCCACTAATAACGCCTCCTCTTCCTCGGCCCGAGTTCCTTCCAACGTCTTCCAGGACAGTACTCCGTACACGAGTGAGGGCATAGAGGTGGCCGAAATCGAATTCATGCCCGGGGGTGAATGGCTAGCCCAGCTTGACCGGGATATCAATGGGGGGATGGACCCGTTTCCATTCTAATCAGAATTTGTTTATTCGATCGCAGCTGCTAGAGCCTTGCGATCTTGGACGTGGCCAGAATTCTCCACTCCACACCACCTGATTGTTCTACTTTCCATTTTTTATCCATTTTTGTTCTTTTATTCTTTTATGTAATCCTCTTCTCACATTAGCGGGCTTATACCAGGCTATTGTCTCTGTGGTTGAGATGTCAGTGTTTGTATCATACTTTCCGCATGTTCTTTTTTCTTTTTTGCTTATTTAGCCACCATCGCAAGTGGCTCGCCTTATCGGCCAATGAAATGTGGCCACTTTAACTGGCGTTTGTTTATTAGGCGTTTTCGCCCTGGGTATGTTGTCTGTCAGATACCACTTTCATCTACGGTAGCGTTTGCATTGGTGGTTGTTTTCTCTCCTCATGCGATTTGGCGATTCTATTCGGCGCTTTGTCCGTCGGTTTGTGCCCTCGTAGGCGCGTTTGTTTGTTTGTTTGCATGTATGTATGTATGTATGTATGTATGTATGCATGTATGCTTGTGTGTTAAAACGAAATTATATGAAAATCCAAAAAAAATTGAAAAAAGTTAATTCGTCGCCTTTGTTTGTAGTGACAGGTTGATTATTCCGTGAGGGGTGATTGGGATAGTACTGGGGATTATCTGCGCTTAAGTATCTGGAGGGACTGAGCAATGGTTATTAAGTAAGCGACGTGTGGAAGAATAGTATTTCAGAGAGCGCTAGACTCGAAGTGCATGAAATATCACTCGGACGCTAACGGATGCCCCAGCCTTCCTCAATGAAGCTGTAGGGCAAATCGGTACTGCTGGGAGGTGGCAGAATATGACTCTGGGCCATCCGTCCAGCGGTGAGGTCGCGATCGGCGGGGTAGTAGAAAAGAAAGGGAGAGAAAAAAGAAGAGAAAAAAACTTTTCTTTGATTTGGAGTGCCGAATGAGAACCACAAATGCGAGATTGACTCTGATATGCGTGAGCGTCGGCAAGTATACATCGTTGATAGAGCGGAAAGGCCAAATGCTCCTACGCACATTTCAGACATCTTTTCCAGAATAGCTCTCACAATATCCGTCAGTAAATCTTTGCTCATCGCCTCTGGCTCGGGATCCCTATCTAATCTTACCTCTAGGTAATCCCTGATATTGTCCATGTTAGGGCTGGTGGGTGTTATAGGCGCCTTGGGGAAATGTCTCGAGATATCTTCCCTATGTAGGGCCTCCCGGTAAGGAATGTTCTGGTCAAAGGGGACTCCCGAACAATACCTCTTTGAGATTTGAGAAGCTCCAGAAAGTGCTTCGGTAAGCATTCTTCGAAGGAGTCGATATAGACGAAAACTTGGTGTAGCGAAGCAATGGCAATCCTCAACACCTGATCGGACCACAAGTCACGGCCCTCCACCACCATCCCTTTTTGAAACACGTCTCGTAGATCCTTCGGGATCCCCCCCTTTGCTGACTAGTTGCTTTAGAATGCTTCTTAGGATGTTGGTGATTATCTGTTTTTGTTGGGAAGGGTAGTCGCAGTACAAGCCTGCAACGGTGATAGATTCTTCCCCCATGACGATCACTAGGGGACTAGTAGTTCTCGGCATCTACGGTATTTTTTTTTTTCACATAATCTCGCCTCTTGCCTTAGGCATATCTTGTCCACTCCTAGATTCCTAGAGCTAAAAAAAGGACAGCCCCATTAGCTCCACCCTCACTACCTCTCCACTCCCGAAACTCCCTCGTTTCTAAAACCCAATTCCCGACACCGCCGAGTCGGTCGGCGCACATGCCTTGGTGTCCGTTATCCGGCTCCAGTGGAGAGAGCGGCGGATAATTTGTGCCTCCTCATCGGCCTTATAGGAGGTGTTATTGAGACTACCCCTGATGTTGCCGCAGCGGGCATTGCCGTCGCGGATGTTGACAGCTTGAATTCGTGAGGTTTGAGCATGGTGCTCTATCCAAAATGTTGGCTAAGTGTAGAAATGGTGGAGGAATTTATCCGGGTACCAGGGGAGTTTAGATACATCCTATGACCAGAGCTGAAGAAAGCGAGGCGATGTGGTTTGTTGTTGCACAATTGCTATCCAATCATTTCTCTTTGGCGATCGTCCATGGAAAATAAGGGATATTTCTCCCAGAGACTTTTGTCGAATGCCTTTACCACGACGGCCGGTGCCTGATAAGGCTTATTTTCATGCAGTGACCATTCCTAATTACATTCACATTAGAGTGGCCTCAAAACTCCTACCTTCTCTTCGGCTTGGATCCCGATCCTTTCCACCACATCTATGTCCTAACCTGACTCCGTCCATCATTGCCTCGACTCTCCTTCCTATGTGAGAAATGGTTGTTTCTCCCTAGATCGGCTCGCAGTGGAGAGAAATCAGGCCACGCCTAGATTTTATCATGTCGGCCGATGGGCTGTGGTGGGCTTACCTGTGTGCTCCCTGTTAGCTACGGCATTCGTTTCAGAGCTCCTTTCGAAAATAGTGTCTGGAATCTCGCCCTTCCGACTGGCGTCCATCTCCCTGAGACATACGTCTTTGCTCGGACATATTTCCTAGTATCATCTCTGCCTAGAATTATGGGCAATCTTATTGTCGACACACTCATTCGCTTCTCAATCCCTGCGCGGATTTATAACGCTCCGGTCATGGATATTGTTAGAAATCAGTTGATGTTACTCAGTATGCTTTTCTTAAAAGTTTCACTGCTCCGGAAAATTATAGAGTTTCGGTAAAATTTAAAGTTTCAGGGATGTCTCCATTGATGGGTTGGTTGGATGCCGTAATCCCTAGTGCTAAAGACTGAGGGTGAAATGGGCAGCAAAGAAAACCGGAGTCTTCACTTACATTTATCTTATCCCAGGATTGCAGAGAAGGGTTTTCTTCTTTTTTTGTTATCTTAGGAATAAGCCCGGGAATTATGAACACGCATGGAAGAAAATGGATGTGTAGTGATAAATCGAAGAGTAAGGATGATTTTATGTTTCATATATATTCCTGTCCTGGCCATTAGTTTGGGAAGGATGGCGGTCTGAGAGCTATCGGCACCGATTGCTATTTAGTACAGTATTGATTAGATATCCTATATCTCAAATCGAAGCTATGCATTTCAGCCTTGTCGTCCGCTATATACGGGACTCGAGGGTAGTCTGCTGCGAGATAGCATACACAGTTACACAAACCAGGAGAAATCTAGGACCCCTTGCTTGTGATGAACTTATAGATTATATTCAAGTTTTTGTGGTTTTTGTGGTTTTGCAACCTTTCTATCTTGTGTTAGGCTACATCTATTATGCTACTCCACAAATTTCCCACCACCGTAAGCGAGGCCACAACCTCCTACGTTTACAGGATCTGGTTTAGCTGGCCCACACCACAACAACGCCGCCCTCACCACCTTGTTAGTACAATACCACAGGACTGTCCGCCTGTACCCAAAGGATATCCGGTAGCTAAGGGTTGGAATAGTGGTTCAGCGATTTGATGCTTGCTTCTGTGGTATATAAGAGAATCAGTATTGGATTATGATGATCTGTAAACCGCTTGAGTTCGCTTCACAGGTGGGGGTTATAGGGAGGAGATAAGCCAGCTGTTTGCCCACCCAAGATGGGCTTCTTCAAGCTTGCCCTCTATTCTCACCCAATGGCTCACCACGGGCCGTACTGTGCATTATTATACACCACTGTCCACAATAAAAATACCAACCTAACGAACAATAGGAAAGAAGAACAAGAGCAGCGCCAGAGGGGGAAGCCTAAACAGAATTCCAATGAACAGAAAAGGCAAAAAAGAGAAAACACAAAATTTGATATATAGAAAATAGCAAGAGGAGATAGAAAAACGCCTTAAACTCTGCTTATGTCTGGGCCTGCTAAGATCTCGCCTACACTGATCCCTCACCCGGCAAGTATTTATAGAAGGAGAATATGTCTGGTAACGAAGGAAACGAGGAAAAGGAGAAAAGCGAGAGGAAAAGTAAGAGAGACGATGATAGAACGTTGATCGGTGGTAAACGGGAGGGTCGATTGGGTGGTGCAAAGATGGGGGCCAATTTTGTTAGGAGGGTACATGGACCTCAGGGGACGGACGGAAGGGGATTGAAACGGTTTGGGTGGTTTGGCTGAGAAGTCGCTTCCTGCAGACATGGAAACAAAATCCTTGGAGTCCAATACCGCACCCTGACCGTGCACTCGCCCCTGCTTCCAGCGGAGGGCGGAAGCGATGCCTGACCATCGCGATCGGCTGTGTGGGAATTGGAATTGTCCCAGTCCAGCATGATCTTCACAACTCCATCGTGACCTTGAGAGAGGGCCAAAGGTAGTGGAGTTTGGTTCTTTATATCTGGCGCGGCGATAGGGATATCATCCCGTTCCAAAAGAATCTTTACTAACTATTCAGGTCCCTCCTCCGCCACTCAGAAGAGTGGTGCCTAACTATAGCGGGTGTCAGCTGGTTGAGATTGACGCCCTCTCATCTCAAAAGCATCTTTGCTATCCCCTTATGCCCATTCTCAGCCGCCCACGATAGTGACTTCCGGCTATATTGAGTCTCTGCCTGATCAGGAGCGACGTCCTCTCGTTCCAAAAGCATATTTACTACCCCCTCATGCCCATTCCCAGCCGCCCGCGAGAGTGGCGTCTGGCCATATTTGGTGTCTGCTCGGTTGGGATTAACGCACTCTTGCTCTAACAGCATCTGTATTACCCCGTCATGCCCCCTACTAGCTACCCATGTGAAAGCCGTACCCCCGTACAATCGGCTGCATTAAGGTCCCATTCCTCCATACACAATACCACTGCGGCTACCCCCACGATCCCGAGGAACGCTACTCCGTGGAGCCCTGTAAATCTCATGGGCCCATAAAACGCCGGGTCCAAGTACTTATCTCGACCATAGGGTAGCAGTAGTTGAGCGGACGTAGGCACATCAAATCAATCGAGAAGCCTTCGTGCAAGTATTTTGATATTTTCAGTCATCTCCCTTCTCGCATGCCTCCCCCAATAAACTGAAGAATACTCTAGAAGGGGCGCTGTTACGGGGGCCGAGTTAAGAGTTGGCGAAAGACACCTGATAAATCCAAAATTGAGGTATGTTAGGCAAACCTCCGCATTGCTGAGTGAGAGCTATGGGATAAGGTCGGGTCACGCGAGAGATGCTCCTGCGAGGTAAAGTGCACCAGCTGGAGAGTGGATGAAGAAACCTCGACGTGGCAAGTCCCAGACATGATGAGAGGAGTGTCCGTAAAGCTGGAACGTTTTCCGGATCTAGTTCCGTAGATCCTATCTCCACTCTCAAGGCATGACAGAGCTCCTCGGCTCGCAGCGGCCGTTCCGATATAACACCCACATCAGGACCTTCAACCCGAGTACCGATTTATATCCCTTCTATGCCATGAGCCGTGGTAGAGTTGCCGTGTGGGCCTCGCCCAGTACATTTCCTTGTGTTATCTCTTCAAGTTTCTTCCTTCTCTGATGAATTGTCACCTCCCCCAGAATAGCGCCGATATTGAGCGAAACTAGAAAGAACCTAGATACAATCGTTAGTAAGTATTCATCGTTGATAGTGTGGAAACGCTCAGTGCTCCTACGCACATATCAGATATCTTTTCTAGAATAATTCTCACAATATCCGCCCATGAATATTTGTTCATCTCCTCTGGCTCGTCATCCCTGTTTAACCTCATCTCTATATAATTTCAGATATCGTCCGCGTTAGAGCTGATGGGCACCACAACCGCTTTGGAGAAACGCCTTTGAACATCTTCCTTGACATGGGGCCTCTCGGTGAGGAACATTCTAGTCTTAGGGTACTCCCGAATAAGATCATCCAGTGACTCGAGAAGCTCTGGCAGGTGCTTTGGTAGGCATTCGTCCAACGCGTTGAGACAGATTAAAACTCTGGGTAGCGAAGCAATGGCAATTTTCAACATCCCCATCATATACGTAAGTCGTTGCCCTCTACCGCCAAACTCCATTTTCCCTTTTTGAAATGCTTCTCGTACGTCCATCGGGATCCCTCCTCTGCCTACTGACCGCTTCAGAATAGCTCTTATGATGTTGGTGATCGTCTGTTCTTGTTGGGAAAGGTAGTCGCAGTTCAAGCCTACAATAGCGATATTTTCCTCCGCCGCCTGATCGCACAGGGTGTCGATCACTAGTGACCTAATATTTCTGGCTATAAGTGATATTTGCCTCTTCCAATGAGTCCCACCACTTACCTTAGATACATCATTCCCACTCCCGGATTCCCGGAGCAAAACAAAATAGCTTTACCGGCTCCACCTTGACTACATCTCCACTCCCGAAACTCGCCTGTTTCCAAAAGCCAATCCCCGACACCATCAAGTCTGTCGGTGCCCACACCCTGATGTCTGTTGCTTGTTTCCGGGGGAGAGAGCCAACGCCTAATCTGCGTATCCTCGTCGGGCATATAGGTGTTGTTGAAACTACCGCTTCCGTTGCCACAGTTCGAGTTGCCCTCGCTGGAGCTGGCCGATAGTATATATGAAGTTTGTGCTATGATATTCTATTCAAAATGTTGATTGAATGTAGAAATAGTGTAGCGATTCGTAGGGTGTATCAGAGGAGTTTATAAACGTTGAGTGACGAGAGTCTGAGAAAGCAGAGTCATGTACCTTGTTGTAGCACAATAACGGTCCAATCATTTCCCAGTGGTGAGGGTGCATGACTGATATAGTAGGGGATATAGTACTGTACTAGGGGGTAGCAAAAAGTCGGGCGCACTTCCGAATAGAGAAGTGCTTATTATGTGGAGGCGAAGCCAGATTAGGAAATTCGAGTGATATGTAGTGAGTAGGATTTGGTGTCGGCAAAAAGTCGGGCGCACTTCTAAATGTAGTATAGGCAATTTTTCTTCAACCAAAGTAGAAGTGTGTGAGTGATATCTCATGATAGCATGCTCGTAATATTTTTTAGAAACTATATACAAAAATCAATACCGTGTCGCCCCTCCATTGGCATCAATAACTGCCTGAAGCCATTCTGGCATACTCCGAATAAGGCTCTCAAGTCTTTCATTCGGAATTGCTTGCCAAACAGTGTTCAAGGCAATCTCCAAGGTTGCCATGTCCCCAATCCTACCCCAAGTTTCGCCAAGCTCATTCGCCATGTCCAACTATAGGTTTTCGATTGGGTTCAAATCTGGGGATTGGGCCGGCCAGCGGATTGATTCCATCCCATTGTTACAATCCTCTTCCCTTCAGGCGATACTTGCAGCAGGTAACCACTATCCTCGATAGCGATCACACTTCCTTAAGTTCGTACGAACAACGACAGCTGAGTATACAGACTCCTATCTCGTACGATATATCACTAAGCTCGTGAGAGACACTATGTCCTCAGCCCGGTAATGCAAAGTGTAAGGATAAAAGTATATTGTAGAAAAATAACTTAGATAGTTGCGTGAAGAAATCTCAACCAGGAGGCTTTTTTTTTTTTTGTTTTGTATCATGGGCTTTGATTTATCAACTATGGTGTACAAAGGCTACGTGCAGCGGTAAGCTATGGTAAGGAAAAACCCCCTGTGTAAAGAAATCCTCCTCAGACCACCAGAAAAAACCATCATCCCAAGTCCCTCTGGTATAGAACCAACCGCACGATCCCGCCATGAAGACAAAGGATCCGTATCGGCTAAGTAGACAACAGAAATAAAACACCAACACGACAGGCAGGAGACACCAGAAAAACCGGACCTGAAAACTCCTCCCCTTTTAAAACAAAGTAACAAAGGAAACTCCGTTCATATCCCGAGTGCCCTCACAGAAACCCAACCGTGAAAATTCTGCCCAAAACTACAGAACACAGAAAGGGGGGACAGTAAATGCTAAAACCAAGCAAATCTATCACATTACATCAGGAAAATGTAAAAACACGTCCTGGTCCACCAGGGGGGGTTACGGTCCCCCTGGTGCTCCCTGGTGCGCGCTGGTCCCCCTGGTCCACTTTCGCGCACCTCGGTTAGGCGAAGTGGACCAGGGTGGATCAGCGCGGACCGCGCAGGACCACAGGGACCAAAACCCCCCCTGGTGGTCCAGGAGCATTCAGGGGCGTTCAGGACCCCCGTTGTAACGGAATCTACTATTATCTCTGCTACTCACTATACTGACGTTGGAAATTGTCTATTTAGGATTCCCTAGTAACGCATATTCCTTCCTTGTACCTTCCTTATTGTTATAGTTTCCTATTGGGTAGTACCTTCCTTTACTCGCTTATTTGCACCCTTTGATGTTGTACCAAATTAGGATACCCTATGCTTTCCTACTATGTATTACTGGATTAGTACATCAGTAGCGATCCCTTGTTTGTTTGATTTCATTACTTGTTTTGTTAGTTATATCCTGTCGCTTCTATGACCTTGTTTAGGACTTAGATGTTTCGCTACTCATGTAGCTTTGTATTTTGATATTCGCTCTTTGGACAGGATATTTGGTTTTTACTTTATTTGTATTTAAAGAGCTCGAGATCCCCTAAGGATTCGAACTCTCAAGCCTCACAGGAACGCTCTTCTTTAATATACTACAAGTTGAACGGTCACTCTATTAGTCTCTCATCTTTCTTATATCTCTTACAGAGATTCCACTCGACGCTTCCCCTCCTGTCCTTCAGTATCGCCGGATCTCCCTCTGGGAATCTCGCGATACCTAGGAGCAGGTTACATTTTTTGACCTAGACTTAAGTACACCCTTTGATCTCGGCATAGGACTGATCACCCTTCGCCTCCCTTGACCCTGCAGTACCGGTACACCTCCTTGTTCCTTGAAAGGCCTAGAGCAGACTCCTGGTGAGAACTGCTCACCCCAAATAGCAACCATTTCGCTTCCAAGAGACCCCAAAGGACGCTTCACCAAAGCTCCTGCAGCGCCATCAGGATCCTCAGCTAAGCCAAAGCCTGCCGCTCCAGCAAAGAAAACAGCTCCACCACCTGCACCAGAACCTGACCCACACCAAAGCCAAGACCAAGAATCGTCAGAAGAAGAATCAAGCAGCGAAGACGACGCCCCAGAACACAACCCAGAAGACAGCGAAACCCAAGAAGACCAAGAGGACCAGGAACCTGACGAAACCCCTGACCAAGAACAACTACATCAGGAAGGAACACCCAAGCCTGACCCGAACCAAGATCCTGACCCAGCAAAACAAGCGCCACCTAGCCAGCCATCTACAAGACCATCAAGCCCTGACCAAGAGCCGCCTCCACCCCCAAGTCCTCCACCACCACCAAGCCCCAGACCCGCCGCTATGTCTCTCCAACCAGAAGGCAGTAGCCGCCCCAAATGGCCAGCACCATTCTTCTATACAGGAGAAGGAAAAGACCGAGACCCATTGAGAATTAATTCATGGTTCAATACAGTCCGCCGCTACATATCCAGCTATGGAATCCAAGACACAGACCATGAAGCCTTGCAGTACTATGGAGCCTACTGCAGAGATAAGGCCCTCGAGAAATTCACCCAGTATGACAACAACCAAGGAACGAAAACTGTTGAAGGACTCAAGAGGAAATTTGAAGGATACTTCCTACCTTCTACATCCACTGATACAATCTATGAACAATGGCTTGCAGTCAAGCAGACTACTAATGGAAAAACGGCACAGATAACGGACACAGTCATCTCCCTTGAAACTCTCAGAGACAGCCTACCTCCAGGAACGATTTCAGACTACTCAGCAAAGCAAAGACTCCTAGACGCCATGGACATCAAACTCAAGCGAGATGTCAAACCCCATATCACCTCAGACACCTCTTTCGACCAGCTAGTTGAAATCGCTGAGAAAAGAGACTCTATCGCTCACTCTACAGGACTCTATGGTAACAGAAATCAGCACAGCAACGCTATATCCAATGCAGTCTCCCAACCCAAGGCTAAAGAACCCAGAAACAACGCCCAAGGACCTTCCCAACGCTTCTCAAACAACACCTCCCAGCACACGAAGCTATCCCCTCAGGAAAAGGATAGAAGAAAGCGAGAAGACCGATGCTACTATTGTGGAAAACTAGGACACTACTCAAACGATTGCTATGAGAAGAAAGGAAATCAGCACAACAATCGAGGATATAACCAGAGAGGAAATGCAAGAAGAGGAGGAACAGAGAGAAGAGGAAAACCCCGCCGGTCCTACCATACTCAAGAGGAAGAACAGGACACCCTTACAGTCACAAATACTTCCAACCATGTAGGCCCATCTGGAACCGCCAACAGAGCCCTTGAAGCATACATTACAGTTAATGGCCACAAAGCAAAGGCCTTATTCGATACAGGAACCATGGGGGATAACCTAATCTCTGGAAAATTCGTCTCCACCTTCCAAATCCCTACCAAAGACCTCGATACCCCTATCAGTTTGAAAATGGCAGTTAAAGGATCTCGCTCAACCATCAATTACAAGGCCCAACCCTTGATCCAAGTAGAAAACGAAAAGGGCGACATCACCGATGCCTTAGTCTGCTCACTAGACAACTATGACATCTTTTTAGGAATGCCATACCTGACGGCCCATAATGCAGTAATCGATTGCGGAAATGCTATTATCACCTTCCCTGACAAGGGAGTCACCCTCACCTGCAAGAAAGCGAACAATGCCAGATTCTCTGCTATGGCAAATACCGATACCCCTGACTTCATTTCCGAATTTCCTGAAGTGTTCCCATCCAAGAAGATCACTGAACTACCGCCCCTTCGAGATATTAACCACCACATCAATCTAATTGATTCCACTTCGGCACCTAGCCCGAAAATGTTCACTGTCCCTGACAAAATCCTACCAGCATACAGAGAAATTATCGAGGACTGGAAGAATAAAAAAATAATCTACCCATGCGAAGCCAACAACCCAGTCAACATGTTCCCAAAGCTCAAACCCAATGGCGAAATCAGACTCCTAGCGGACCTGATCCCCAGGAACGATATCACTATCAAGAACGATAGCACTATTCCAAATCAATCTATGATTCTCAGAACTGTTGCCAGAGCGAAATACAGATCTACCATTGACCTATCCAACTGGTATTTCCAAATTCGAGTAACCCCTAAAGATGAAACCCTCAACACAATCAAGACACCCTTCGGAACCTTTGCATGCAAGGTAATGCTGCAAGGAGATTGCAATGCACCATCTACAGCTATGCGAGTTATCGAATATGTCCTTGATGGACTAATTGGAAAAACAGTTTGGGCATACCTAGACGATATCACAATTTTCTCAGACACTTTTGAAGCTCATATCCGTGATATCCGCCAGGTTTGTAAGAGACTACAGGACCATAACATCAGAGCTTCCCCATCCAAGTGCAGATTTTTCGCCGATAAACTACCCCTTTTAGGACATGTTATAGATGATCAAGGAATCCATGCAGACCCTGAAAAAATACGAGGAATCCAAGACTGGCACACCCCCAAATCGAAAAATGAATTACAAACCTTTATTGGTGTAGTCATATACCATGCTCAGTTCCTACCACACCTCGCTACCGCTAGCGCCCCTCTCTCGGATCTAATTGCCCAAAAAGATTTCGAATGGAGACCCCTGCATGAAGAGGCGTTTCAACAGATTAAACACCTAGCCAAAAATATCACCACCCTCCGTCCTATTGACTATAAGTCACACCACCAAATCTACCTCTTCACCGATGCTTCTAAAGTTGGAGCAGGTGCATGGATTGGCCAAGGACCTACCCCCGAAAAGGCACACCCTGCAGCATTCCATAGTCGAAAATTCGCCACTAGTCAGCTGCACTATCCTGTGCATGAGTTAGAACTCCTTGCAATTGTCGATGCTGTTCAATCATTCCACCCCATGCTCTTTGGTACCAGATTCACAGTAGTAACGGACAACAAAGCGCTATCATACTTCCTAGCTCAGACAAACCTCCCTTACCGCCAGACAAGATGGAGAATGTTCCTCCAATCTTATGACTTCGATATTATCCACAGACCAGGGAAAGACAATGTCCTTGCAGACGCACTCTCTAGGATATATGAGGAGCGCCATGCTAGCCCTGAAATGATCCTTGTGGACCCCACTGAGAAAAAGTCTATAAAGGAAGCCTATTCTGCCATGACCAGTAGCACCAAGCACTACCTTAATCTCGCACACACCCTCGATCCTGAAAGCGAACCATCTTTTATCTCTCCTACCCCACTCAACCCTTTCGCTATACCTCAACACATATCAATGTGGAACACTGGAGATGTCCCAATCCCAGACTCGACAGAGGAAGAAAAAATCGATCACCACCCAGGTCCTTTTGAACAAGGACTGGATCAGATGGAATCCACCCTGCAACAAGGAATCGAGGCGATGCAGAGTAACAAAGCCAGCACCGAAGGCCAGCCCCATGACCCCTCCGAAACCACGGTACTCGTCCAAGCAGCTCAGGCACAGCTTGCAGGACTTGCACAGAGGATTCACAGCCCTTCAAACCATATGGAACGAGCTCTACGCCTCAACGCCATCACAAACTGCTTTGGAAGAATTCATGACTCCATTACCAAATTGGAATCAATTGCCCTCGCCAGCTCAGGATACTCTGCCAGCCCACCCCCCTCCACTTCCACTCCTCCCAGAGATGAGTTGGAACGATTTCTTACGTCTACCAGACATCGATCTATGCACTGGACAGCCTGTGTGTGGGATGAATGCGAAGCACACATGGATGGAAAGGACCGCCACTACTATCCCTCAGGACCCCGTCACATCCCTTCCCCTAGCCCCTTCTACTCTGCCTCCTGTTTCATCACCCCTCACCACCCTAAGCGCAGAGCAGAAGACAAATGGGCTCTCCCTCCCGCTCTCACGAACGACAATGGACATCCAATATACCAGACTATAATCGCTACCCATGATGGACCCTCCTCGAATCATGCAGCACAGGATGATGACCTCCCGATCCCTGACGCTCCTGTTGACTACAATGACCCTTTCCCTGATGAACCATCCAGGGCCCTTGATGTTCGCGCCTTCCAGCTCACCCAGCACCTTAAAGGCAAGTGGTATTACAGTCTTCGAAAGGCTACCGCTACCGATCCTCTCTTTAATATCGTCAGCAAGAACACCAACCATCCAAGTTGGATTCTATATGATGGACTTCTTGTTAAAAGAGGGGAGGATGACAGTCGAGACTGTCCATATGTCCCCTATGAAGCTGCTTATGAAGGACAGAATATTAGGAACGAAATTATCAGAATCACCCATGAACAAATGGCACACATGGGAGCCCAGAAATGTTTCAAATACGCCTCCAGACACTTCTACTGGATGACCATGAGGAACGATTTCAAAGACTATATTCGCAGATGCCACCTTTGCCAGATGAACAAGCAACCTACAACCCTCCCTGACGGAGTTGTCACCCCTCTCCCTGTCCCCAGAGAACCATTCTCTTCGATTGCAATTGACTTTGCAGGACCTTTTCCAAGCGACAACAAGAAGGATCTAATCCTGGTTGTGTTGGATCGTTTCTCTGGATTTACCTATCTCATCCCAGTATCCCAAAACATCACTGCAGTCGAAACTGCAAACCTCCTTATTGAACGAATCTTCTCTGTCCATGGTTTCCCTACGTCTATCGTCTCTGATAGAGACCCCAAGTTTACCTCCCGCTTCTGGATGCAGTTTATGGCCAACATCAAGATTGATCTCAACATGGCTACCGCTTACCATCATCAGACAAATGGCCAAACTGAACGAAGAATCAGGACCATTCGCCAATGCCTTCGAAATTTCGTTAACCCTAAAGGCACCAAATGGACTCGCCACCTTCCCCATGTCCAAACCGCCATCAATGCTGCTCCTAGTGACAGCACTGATCTCTCACCCTTTGAGATTACCTTTGGACGCATCATAAACCTCCTCCCTAGTGTTAAGGTCATGCCTACTGCCGTTCCTTCTGCTGATGATATTGCATCTCAGATTATGAAGAACCAACAGCTTGCAAGAACCGCCCTCCAAAAGGCCAGAGCTCGCCAGACTACCACTAGCCAAAAGAGACGCAAAGAAGGACCCCCAATTACCCCAGGAAAGACCGAAGTCACCCTCAGATCCGAACCCTATGTACACAAGATAGGACGAAACCACAAACTTGTTGGACCTTGGCTTGGACCTTTCTCAGTCCTCGAAGGCCCTGACAAACATGATAACTATAAACTCAACCTCCCTCCCATCATGCAAGGAATCCACCCATGGATTCATCGCAGCCATCTTCGAATCTACCTCAGACCAAACCTTAAAGCCTTCCCAGGCCTTCCAGACCCCGCCTCTAAGGAACCAGTTACTATCGATGCATCTGGACAACAAGAATGGGAAGTTGAAAAGGTTATGAAGGATCGAATCTATCGAAGGAAACGCCAATTCCTAATCCACTGGAAAGGCTATGACGAAATCGAAGCAACATGGGAACCCCTTGACGTCCTTGAAGGAGCCAGTACCGCTCTCAGAACCTACTGGTTTGATACCTATAACGAAACCATCCCCTTCCACCTCCCTTGGACTCATAACGAATGTTGGTCAGCTTGGACAGTCCAGGAACCCGAATATCTCCCTCTATCACCAGAGCTTGACCCTGACGGATTTTGGGCCCCAATCCAAGACTCTGACTACTCCGAGACTGAAACCTGTTACTCTCTCCCCTCCCTTGAAGAAACTGAAATGGAAGCCTAACGGAATCATGTACCTTTCTTTTGTTTTATTTCTGTTAGGGGGAATGTAACGGAATCTACTATTATCTCTGCTACTCACTATACTGACGTTGGAAATTGTCTATTTAGGATTCCCTAAGTAACGCATATTCCTTCCTTGTACCTTCCTTATTGTTATAGTTTCCTATTGGGTAGTACCTTCCTTTACTCGCTTATTTGCACCCTTTGATGTTGTACCAAATTAGGATACCCTATGCTTTCCTACTATGTATTACTGGATTAGTACATCAGTAGCGATCCCTTGTTTGTTTGATTTCATTACTTGTTTTGTTAGTTATATCCTGTCGCTTCTATGACCTTGTTTAGGACTTAGATGTTTCGCTACTCATGTAGCTTTGTATTTTGATATTCGCTCTTTGGACAGGATATTTGGTTTTTACTTTATTTGTATTTAAAGAGCTCGAGATCCCCTAAGGATTCGAACTCTCAAGCCTCACAGGAACGCTCTTCTTTAATATACTACAAGTTGAACGGTCACTCTATTAGTCTCTCATCTTTCTTATATCTCTTACAGAGATTCCACTCGACGCTTCCCCTCCTGTCCTTCAGTATCGCCGGATCTCCCTCTGGGAATCTCGCGATACCTAGGAGCAGGTTACACCCGTGGTCCGCCCAATAACATTTTCCTGATGTACTCCGTAACCAAAAGTGTTGACATCGTCCAAGGAGGCAGTGCAATACCATGACCAAGCGTAACCGAGGGATGGGGCCGAGCCCGCCGCCAGGGATGGGTGGTACCATTTGGCAGTAAGAGTGCCAGCTAATGAGAGGAAGTTTGGCTGTAACCGAGCCACGGGACGAAACCAAGCGGTAGAGAGGAGGGGTAGACCCAAGTATCGTAGGAATTATCGGAAACATGTGCGTGTCTGACTACGCAGCCTCGAGTGAAACGTAATGGAAGAGAGTAGAGAAATTGACCGTAGCCTGATGAGAAGTTTTTCTCTTACTGCGAACTGTGATCCCAGCCGTCTGTAACATGGACGCGAGGGTGTTGCCAACTGTGCAAATGGTAAGCGAGAAAGCAAAACAAAAGCGCAGAGGAGGATGGGAAAGGTCCTAGGAAACGGGTGCCCAAGTCCGAGTCCATCATAGGGGGGGGGTGCAGCTCACTGAGAGTGCGTTAAAGAAAGGATGGATCAGACGATGATTTCCCATGATGTTGAGATTTCAATCGCCGGGTGTGTAGAGGAGATGGTTTGTGTCTCAACCAAGAGGCCATAGGGTTCTCTTTTTATACCCGTTCTTCCCACAACCGATGACTCATCCTTCATGTCACATACCCCTATGACTCATAGTGAGTCATCGTGTAAAATCCATCAGCTGACTCCTACGAGTCACTGCACAATACTCAATCAACCAATCAACATCAGCAAAAAAACAACCTGCCTCCTGTGCCTCATGTCGTTGAGTTTTATGTTTTGGCACATTGTGAGTTCTATGATCGTGATATTAAAAATCCTGTTAGTTTAACTAAAGAAGATGATATTAATTCTGTTTTCTGCAAAATATGAGCAATTTTTATTAAGAACTCATGGACCTTTTACATACTGAAGTTGAGAAATTTGAGTTCAAAACATACAACTTTGTAATGTAAAATGTCTATGAGATATTGATAAAAATGGCTCATATTTTGCTAAAATTAAGATTAGTATCTGATCATTATAGGACACAATCGGAAGCATCATGATTAACCGGAGTCACTCGCGATTAGCCAAAACGTAAAACTCAATAACATGGCTCACTGTGGAGCACAAAAGACAGATTTTTTTTTTGCTGATGAAAACATAATAAACATATCAGGTGCGCAACTTGCGTCATATGTGTGAAACTCATGACTCATAACTATGAGTCATGTGCGAAAGTCATAATCATATGACCACAATCGTGAGTCATGTCAAAACAATAAACCAATCATAACAAAGGAATGACATGCTACCGCGTAGTCCTGAGAAATACTAAATCCTATGACTTACAAGCGTGATTCATGTGAAAACATATCTTGCTAGTCACTGTTTGTGATACCCATTAAGAACCCTGTATTGCTTGGAAAATCCTTGGTGCCCAGGTTCCCCATCCCCAACCACTACTGTCCACCCATAAGCTTCACAGCACTGGTGCCAGAATGGCACAAGATGAGAATACATGATTGTAGAAATATAGAGGGTAGAGTCAACCTTGGCTTTGCAAGAAATAAAAACTAGCCTAGACTTTAGAGTGCCACAGAAACCACCCTATATCATCCGGGATTCACAGCCAGACTCAAAGGTTTCATCCATGCAATCTGCATGGTATTCCTCCAAAACCTTTCGCATCACCCAAGGCCTATTCCTAAACCCCGCAGTAGAGAATGTGGACTCATCTGTCTACAGCACCTGAAGCCAATCCTCATACTCCTAGCCAAGACTCTCACGACACCAAGCCACCCAAATCGGCCGATTTGCTAGGCGGCTTGCGAATTTCTGATGGGCTACACGCCGGTGATACCCCAGCGACTCCATAACTGTTTTTACAGTTCGGGGACAGCATGTATACCCCATCATCAAGTATATCTCGTCCCAGCTGAGGCGGCGTGTCTTGGCGTCATGCGTAACAAAAGCTTCTAATCGGTGCTTTTCTGCATCGTTGAAAATTGGAGGGCGGCCAGTACGGAGAACATTAGATAGGGTATCATTCGCCTTGGTTCTCTGGTATATCTTTAATTTTTATTTCGTCTTCAACTTTAAGCCCTTTAAAACTGAATTAATACTTACCTTTTGGCAGGTTCAGTGATCTATGTGCAGGTGCTGGCCAATCTTTGTCAAGCCCTAGCCTGTATCATCATGGAGGGCGATGATCTGAACTCTCTCATCATGAGTAGTCCCCCAGTGCCTAACTCCCTCTGGGTTTCGCTCACGAATACCTTTTTGCTTCATGATTTGGTACTGAATTAGTTCTGAATGGATTTCTGTGTGTATATTGTTTACAGTTACTTACAGTTGGAATACCCCTATCTACTTTCTAAAACAGCTATTTTACCATAGGGGCAGCAGGGTTGAGTCCTTGTATCACCATGCCTGAGATACCCTTACACCCATGTACTAGAATAGAGCATGAATTTATAGTACACCGCAGGGGTGGTCATTCTTTGTTGTAAAGGGCAACTTTGGTATACTAGGCGAAGTCTGTGTTTGAGTGCACTCAAGGAATTTTACACTAATTTAACACACTTATTCCAGCACCAAAATTGGAATTAAAAATAGGAAAACTTCATAGGATGTTCAGAAAAGATGTAGACTATTTTGATTCTACTAAAACTCCAAATGATATAAAATCTCTGTGAAGCAGTAGCAATAAAACTTCACTCAGAATTGTGCCAAGACCTTTGCTTTTGGTGGGCAGGTCTGTCTTGGCAGAATTTCTAAGCTCAACTGCATACTACTCATGAGAAGTTTGGAATAGAGTAGATATTTTGAGATAGAAATGGTGTTCTCACCATTTTTAGTGGTTCTATGAAAAGTTTAGATTTTTGTGAATTTTCTCTCATATAATATCTTGCATTCAAGACCTCTATTTTGGACAAAACTATGGTACAGCTGTGGAAGCGCTGTACCACTGCTCTCTCACACCTGATCCCTGCTCTGTACCGTGAATTCATGCTATACCCTAGTACATCATACTGCCAAGCATGGATGGCAAAATTGTGAGAGCTGTTGTATCGTGATGTTCCGTTATTTTGGCTAACTTGAAATTGGGGAGATAAGATCAGGTGATGGGGCTCGTTTTTGACCGCCAAGTTTTCAAAGGGCAAACCTTGGATTAACGTCAACTTTGCCCTGGTGCACTGGGAGAATCTCCGCGCAAAGCACACCTTCTCAACCGATAGGTGAGTTGGGGGAGCCTTCTAACTAATTGATAAGAAAACGTAGCTTTCCTTATACTAACTTAAGGAAACCCTTCCTTCCGCTGCCCCCAATCCCATCCACACTCCCCAATCCCCCCACACTCTCCAATTTCATCTATCATCCTGAATTCTATCCACATCTCTAATCCTCTCCATCATCCCCAATCCTCCATCATTCTCAATTCTATCCACCATCCCCAATTCAATCCAGCATCCTCCATTCTATGCACTATCTCCAATCCTCTCCACCATCCCAATTCTATCCACTATCTCTGATTCGATTGGATAACTCGACCTGAATCAAACAATTGGAAGAACCTGCATGTCCTATCTCATGAACCCTTGAGATTGATTCCCATTGGTGGGCAGTTTACTACTTCTACACCTTATCCAATCTTCCTGAATTTGGGGGGCCACCTTCAGCCGCACTGGGAGCTTCATCAGGCAAAAAAACATTGTGTCTTTTATGCTGTAGGGTGAGGCATTTCATGGAGTTTTACGTTTTGACTAAGCATGAGTGATCCTAGTTAATCCTAATACTCCTGATTGTCACTCCTAAAGATCAAATACTAATCTTAATTTTAGCCAAATCTGAGCTATGTTTATAAACAATTCCTAGACATTTTATATTACAAAGGGGTATATTATGAACTCAAGTTTCTCAACTTCAGCATGTATAAGGTCAGTGAGTTGTTAATAAAAATTGCTCATATTTTGCAGAATATAGAATTCACATTATCTTTTTAAGTTACACTAAAGAAATATGTAATATTGCAATCATGGGACTCATGATGCGCCAGAACGTAAAACTCAATAATATGAGGCACAGGAGGCATTCTGTTTAATTGCTGATGTTAAGTATTGCTACTGAGAACAGCTCCAATACTTTATTTGAAGCATTTCTCCACACAAGATCCAGGTTTCACATTGGAATAAAGGGGATAATCAAGTTTGATGCCAAAATATCTCTTCTTCATGAAAATGAAAAGGAGCCATTGAAGATCAAGAAGACTAAGGAAGATGTTCTGATTGAAAATTCTGATTGTCTAAATAGTATGAATTATTCCCGTCATATCCATGATGAACTTGCATCACTGTGTGAGGAGATATTGCTTTTCAAGCAGGAAAGAAACAAACAAATCCCTTGACTTCAAACCAAGATCTGCAGAAAAATCTCTTAAAAAAGAAAAATGGTTCCAACCAAGTATCTTGAGATAATAAAATTGAATTACTCGAATCTACGATAACTACACAACATAAGACCATCGCTATTCAAAATGGCGAGCTTGACTAAACCAACAGCAACCAGGTATCACAAATAGTAACTAGTGAAGGAATTGGTTTCACACAATTCATAGTTATAAATAGTAGGTTTGTATTTCCTCTTACATCACTCGCACTTACGAGCCATAGTTGGTATTATTATATGTTTATATAGTGCATGTGACTACACTTAGGGGTCACTTGATATGTATTTTGTACCTGACTCATAGTTATGAGTTATGGGTTTTTGGACATGTGGCTACTTGTTAGGAACATGACTAGTTATAGGTGTGATAATTGATTTGGGTATATTGCGCAGTTGACTGATAGCAGTCAGCTCATGGATTACACACTATGATTCACTCTGAGCCATAGAGGCGAGTGACTCATAGGGATGAGTCATCAGGGTTAGGATTATGAGGAGAAGCCTATTAAAGGCGAGGCTGAGAACCTGTAGATAGGCACGAACCTTCTCCTCTACACCCCCTGTGATTGAAATCTCAACATCAGAGAAATCATCGTCAACTTTCCACTTTCCCCTCTGTCCCTGTTGATGGCTTCTTGCCTAGAGGTTCATGGCTATCCTCTCCCACACCTGCCATTGAGGCAGCGCATTTCTCCACCTTTGACCTGCTATCGGAGTCCTTCGATCCAAATGATAAGGAAACTAAAAAGGATACAGAAGTGGTATCCACATTGGCTACTCCACAAGTAATCTATGCCGATAACTAAGAAGCAATCAAGCTCTCTGGGAATCCCCAGTTCCATAGTAGGACAAAGCATATTGATATCCATTACCACTATATCCGTACCCTACGAGAGCGCAATGCAGAATCAGTAATCTATATACCTACAGCAGAGATAACTGCTGACATACTTACTAAACCCATTGTAAGCGAAAAGTACCAACAGCATATGAGGAGCATGGGAATGATTGGGTTGGTAGCAAAGAAGTCAGAAATACCCTGATTTTCTTTTATTTTATTTCTACCTGTACACTCTATACTCTTTTCCCCTGGTACGGTATTTTCGCCCACAGGGTTTTTCACCTGCCAGGTTTTTAGTGGAATTGTAGCCAACTTAGTGTTCTATGTTTCTCTTTATCTTATTACAATTGCAACTTTGGGGAAGTGGAAGTGTTGGATTTTGTCCCCGTTTACGTGATTCTTATCTCATCTTGTTCTTTCTTGCTTCACTCTTTCTTAAAACTTGCTACACTATCCTCCTGAGTTCTTTTGAAACCGTCATCTCCTTGTGTCTGAAAATTTTGTTCTTGTTTCAGTCAAAGAAAAATTTCTTCCTCCTTACAGGAGGTGAAAAGATTTTCACCCGCATGGGCAAAGGATAGGAGGAGGACGATTCTATAATAAAGGCCTTGATTGCTTAGTTAGAAATGCTATACGAATTTGAATGTCAATTGCGTGCCCTAGTGAATTGCCTAAAACTATTCTATCTCTCCCCACTTCTATATACAATATCCTTCCTCCCATTGGAGCAGTGTGTGCGGCCATATAAGCCCTCCAATTGAAGGTGTGAGAAGTGAAGATGCCAGGGAGACTATGCAGGATGCGATCGTAAAGTAGAGCTTTACTATTAGTGCTTGGGGGCGGGGGCCTATCCAGCGGATAGGTATGAAGGCAGTTCCAACGCCGAGCACGCCGAGTAGGGCTACTAGTATTGCGAATCACCGGTGCTTTGTGATAGCATGACCTTGTTACATCCAGAACAACCGCAACACATCTCTTGCATGAATGATTAACGAGAAATATCTGGAAGTCGAAGAAGGCAGTAGGAGTTGGGAGTGCAGTGAAGAATGTTGAGAGAAGAGAACAGAAGAGAAGTGGAAACTAAGAGATAGTGAGAGTAGGGAAGCGAGTGGAAGGGAAGTGAATGGAAAGGAAGCAATTGGGTTGGATTAGGATGAGAGAGAAGGTGCGGGGCGAATGTTATCGTGAGAATGCCACGCTGTGAGCAGAGGAAGATGGAAGGTGAAAGGTTTACCTAGTTTTGTACTTAATGATGTGTTTTTTCCTTTTGGGTGCGAAGTTTGAATGAACGATAAGACTCTTTTCTCCTCCGCTATTACGCTTCATAGTTCCCCACATAGAATATCCACTTTCGATTTACTTTTACTAGGACTGCAATTAGGCGTTGGTGAGGGGTTGCAGTGGGAATTTCTCTAGCGGGGAGGAGTGAGCGTGGGGTTGGTGGGAAATGAACGGTGCTAGGATCATTTGGAGTATTCACGGGATCTCGGGAGAAGAGGGATGCGGGGCGGGCAATTAGGACAACACCAACGAGGGAGAATATAGATGCGAAGAACTCAGTTTTGGTAAATGACTCATTCAGGTAGGGGATTGGCGAGCAGGCGAAAGTAGTTGCGATGGGCGCTAAGAAGAAGGTGATTACCTTCGCATCTGAGAGGTCGAGATATGCCAGTGAATCTACGGTATTTCACAGCTATCAGCACCGCATCCCCAACGAAGGATAAGATGGAGAAAGGATGGGAAGTGCTCACGAACAGTATAATCCGAAAAAGCCAACAAAGCCATCAAAATCTCTTGCAATCAGCAACCACCGAACACCCCATGGACCCCATGGTGCATGCTCTACACTTCGGAAAACAATCAATATACCGACAACAACCGTAGTGACACTTTGCCTGATGAATAATATCTGCATAGAATGCATCTTTTGCTCCGGAAATGAAGTTTCCAAGACCCTCGTTCAAAGACCTATTGTCGAGCCAAAGAACTGCGACAGCAGGACAAACAATAATCCCCGGCTATTATATACGATGGACGAGCTCCATGCCCATGCCCTCTCCGCTCGAGTTCTCAGCTGACGGCGAGGAGGGAGCGCATGATCAGCAAGCGAGAGTACTGACGTTGAGTGTGTAGATTGTGCGTATAGCT
Source organism: Tuber borchii (assembly GCA_003070745.1). NCBI lineage: Eukaryota > Fungi > Ascomycota > Pezizomycetes > Pezizales > Tuberaceae > Tuber > Tuber borchii. Next base: position 44,082 of record NESQ01000390.1, on the reverse strand, counting down.
GTTTCGGTAAGGAACCTTTGTCTACCGCGACGGCGGGGAAAGTCTGCCCATTATGATTGGTTCCCAAGAAGTCATCGGAGGAGTTCCTTGTAGTAACATCTTGAACCGGGAATATGGGGTCCAAAAGGAAGTCCCAAGAACCGAAGTCGGTATCCAGAGCGGAAACGGCCTCCATGTTATTCATGCCAGCTGCGGAGTACTCCTGTGACCGGGCTGCAATTCTAGGAAGGACTGTCACCTTCAGAGGTCCACGCTCACATCGAGCTTCCTGAGCTTGCTGCTTCAAACCCTTTGCATTCTGATCCTCGCGAGAGACCCTGGTAGCCCCTTGAGCCGATTGGAAAGCCTTCACCACCGCTCCCTCCCCAACAGCAGAATCCTGAGTAGGTAGAATAGTAAGAGGTAGTTGTGTCTCCACCCTAACTACCGCCAGCACACTTAGTTCCGCCATCCTAGCCACCGATAGTGCTGCTTCGCGCTCGGCATTGGACTTTCTAATAGCCTCAATAGCCCGACACTTTGGCCCACGGAAGATCCTCTTCGGCGAGCCAATATTGATGCCCTTCCTGGCGAGCGGCTTCTCAGGTGGCGCCAAGGGTACCCCGCGCGGGTCGTTGAAGTACTCCATTTAGAGTTCCTCGAGCGGCACCTCAAGCCTAGATTTTACTGGACGGCGCTTTTTAGAACGGACTCCAGTCCCCGCCTCTTGCTCTTCGATCTCCTCAACTGCTGTGTTTTTTCCTTGCTTTCCCTTATCCTTCTCTTAGAGTTCTAGTTAGGCTTGATCTTACGGTGCTGTCCTTGTCTTTAATTCCTGTTATTCATTGAGTTAGTATTTGTCTTGTGTTTTGTCGATGGTGGTGTATAGTGATGTACAGCACCGCCCGTTGTAAGTAATTAGGTAGGAATAGATGGTAATCTTAAAGCAAGTAGCACTACCTTTATAAGCAGCTAGTTTATTTCCCCGCTGTAATTCCTCCCGCCGTAGTTAAGCGGTTGCCAGCGGTCCCTTTGTAGACTACCGTGCTCCGGTACTAGTTCTGCTATATTTGGTTGGCGGAAACCCCAAATCGTTGAACTACAACCCTAACCTTACCTTTGTAGATACCCTTTTAATACCGCCGAGCGGTCTTGTAGTATCAACAAGATAGCGAGGGTGGCGTTGTTGTGGTGTAGGCTAGTTGAGCTAGATTCTATAAATTTCTAAGGTTGTCTGCTGGCCTATTACGGGGGGAATATTTGTGGAGTACTATAAGAGGTGCATCCCGGATAAAATATAGAAACTTACTGGGGCATGGCACTTGAGTGCAATTTGTAGGCTCTTCTTTTGCAGGCATTCTAGTGCTAAATTTCTCCTATTAATTTCCCCAATCATTGGTGCTATCTTCCAGCAGAAATCTTTACATGCAAGTAACAAGCAGTTAAAATGATAGTTTAGATTTGAGAGATGTGTGTAGTGTGGTGTTGGGAATCAAGGATAAGGATGTGAGAGGAGTCTTTGGAATAGTGCTTCAAATTATAGTAGTCTCTCGTGTTCGGAGTTGTCACTGCATCTGAAATAGGAACAACAGATATCAAATACTGCCAATCCAACATGCTCCGAAGATCAGGTTCCAAGAGCTCCGGCTGGCTGTGCTCACTCAGCTCATCAATCACATAATATTATTAGGCAAGTACACCAACCAAATATGTCACCCGAGTGAGATGCCATGACCGTCAGCGGGGACGAAGACCCGGTGCTTGTTTAACCCATTTTTATCACCATAATGCTATTCTGTTATCATGCGGTTTGCTGCTTATCACGGAAAAGTATGATAAATTACCTGTACTACGATACTTGGTGTTAGCGAAATTTGCAGGTGCGCATACCAGAATCCCAAAAACCATGCCCACTGATGGCAGTTGCAAGAGAAAAAACTTTGAAAAGATTTTGCCTAACCATCCAGATAGATCGTGTGAAGGGACAGCGAGGTGGCACTTGCAGCGGGGCTCAGTAAATATTAGTAAGTAATGTATGACTAGCTAGTTTCCACCAGATAAGTCCCTCCGTTTAACTTGAATTCAAGTGTGCCGCCTCCCTGAACCCTCACAAAAGTTAGTCCACAGCATGCGGTAAAAAAAAATCGGAAAGGGATTCTGGGGCTTCCTTTGAGCGTTCTTGGCTTGAGCCAAGAGTTCGATGTTTTTCTAACCCCGATTTTTGTCATTTTTTCGACAGCAGGATGCACCAACTCTCTAGGGAGCCTAGTTTGATCCGGCTGTCATGCGTCATTCAGAACAGTTGCTGCAGGTGAATGGGCTGCATACGAAATGCAGCCGTGGGACAAACTCTATCTCGCACAAACTCTTGCCTACTCTCGGATTCTAGGAGCAAACCAAGGCAGCCTTACCGGCTCCATTATCACTACTTCTGCACCCCCGAAATTCGCTATTTTCCCAAAGCCAATTCCCAACACCCTCGAATCGGTCGGTTCGCAGGCCTTGATGTCAGTTAGTTAGCTCCAGTGGAAAGAGCCAATGCATAATCCGTGCGTCCGTGTTGGACTTAGAGAAGGTGTTGTTGAAACTACCGATGATGTTGCCGTAGTTGGTGCTGCAGTCGCCTATTTTCACAACCTGTGTATGTGAGGTTTAGGCTACTGTATCTTATTTAGAATGTTGATTGAAAGCAGAAATGGTGAAGCGATTTTTCCGGGTGGTACTAGGGGAGCTTTTAAACATTCGGCGACTAGAGCTAAAGTAAGGAAGTTGGGCAATGTGAGCTGTTGTGAGACAAGTACTATCCCACCACTTTCCTAGGGTGAGAAAACATACATATGTGAGGTAAGTGGTGGGATTCTTTTGAAGAAGTGAATATGGCCAACAGTCAAAAATGCTAGTTCCCTGATGATTTACAGGGGTGTGATGAGGCAGGGAAGAAAGATATCGCCATCCAGGCTTGTCCCTGACTTCCTTTCCCGGAAGTAATGAACAATCACCGATATCATGGGCGCTATTCTGAAGCAACCAGTAGCCAGAGGGGGGTGTCCCGGATTAACTACGAGAGGCGTTTAAGGGGAAATGGGCGCTGAGTAGTAGAAGGCTGCGACATGCGGATCTGATGGGAATTATCTAGGGATTCAATTGCTTCACCTCACTACCCAGGTTTTCATCCTTATTGACGCTCCTAGACAAATGTTTACCGGAATAACACTCATTTGTTACCTATCACACACTCCCCTCCACACGACGGCTTCTCACCCACTGTTACTCCATGGCGGGCTTATTTTGAAGTATGATTTCTGCCTGCATCCGACATACCCTCCATCAGCTTCAAGAACGAGAGGACGTCAATTCTGATCAGGGGGAGATCAAATAAAGCCGGACATCTCTCTCATGGATGGATTGGCGTGGGTATGAGGGGGTGGTGAAGGTGCTTTTGGAGCTGAAAGCCGTCTGCACCACCATCCCTGATAATAAGAACCAAACCCCCCTATTGCTGGCCCTCTCTAAGGGTCGTGATGGAGTTGTGAAGATCATACTAGGTGGGGTCAATGCCAATTCCGACACATCAGAACGCCGTCGCCAGGTATTCCTTCCGCAGTCTGCTGAACATGGAGCCAAGCATACAGTGGAGATGCAATTCGGATATAGTGACCCTAACACCAACATTTCAGATCTTAGTGACCAACCTACACCCCCTACCGCCGGACCGCAATGAGTAGAAAGTGGTGTTGGACTTCAGGAATTCGGTTTCTATACCACCAGATAACCAGATAGTGACTTAGTCTACACTGGCCATTTGCTATTTTCCACCCTTTGTATTTCCTTCCTTCTTTGCCTTTTCTCCCCGTTCAAGCCCTGGTTAGACTTGGTCATATCGCGGCGTTCTTGTTTCTCACTCCTTTTATTCATTAAGTGGGCGCTTGTCTTATGTTTTGTTCACAGTGGATATAGTAATATACACCACTGCTCAATCTTCAGCGCTATGGATGACGGCACCCGGCAGATCCATCATGGGAGACAACCCCGAAATCTTTGGCGTTTCCGAAACTGCAACCTTTTCCGGAAGGACAAAATTTTTTGAAACAATGAAACTTCAACGAGAGCATACCGAGCAGCGTCGGTTAATTTCCAGAAATATCCGCGACCCGCCTAGAAGGGGTATACATGGGCGGGGATTGAGCGGCGAGTGAGTGCACTCAAAATGAGAGTGTCCATCATGCTAGGTAGAGATGATACTCGTAAATATGACTGAGACAGGCCTAGCAAAGACATCGCTCATTGTGGGATGGACACCAATTGGGAGGGGGAGATTTTAAGATAGTATTATTGAAATGGGCTCGGAATGGTATGTGGGAGCTAAGAGGGAGCACACTAGTAAAGTTACTGCAGCTCACCTGCCGACATCTTAAAATCTCAGTATACTTGATTTCCCTCTACTAGTATAATGAAGCGATCCGAGGAGAAATGATAATTTCACATATGCGAAAGGGACTCAAGGCAATGATGGATGGAGTGAGGATAAGGGATGGAAATAGCGGAACGGATGGGGGTCAAAGTCAAAGAGAAAGCAGAAGGGGGGGCTACTCTGATGTGAATGTGATTTAGAATGGCTACTTCATGTAAATGAACTTTGTCATGCACCGGCAGTCATGATAGCCATTTGGCAGAAGTCTGTGAGACATATCTCCTATTAGTTATGCGTTCTTACTAAACGGAAATGATTGGATAGTGATTGTGCCACAACAAGCCACATCAGCCCGCTTTCTTCAGCTCGAGTCACGGGATCTTTATAAACTCCCTTGATACCTCTGCAAATCGCGACACCATTTCTACATTCAACCAACATTTTGGATAGAACATCATGGCCCAAACCTCACATATGCTCTCGACCAGCTTCGGCGACGGCAACTCGAACTGCGGTAACATAAATGGTAGCATCAACAACACCTTCTATATGTCCGACGAGGATGCGCAGATCATGCGTTGGCTCTCCCCACTGGAACCAAATAACAGACATCAGGGTGTACGCAGCGACAGACTCGATGGTGCGGGCGATTGGCTTTTGGAAACAGGCGAGTTTCGGGAATGGAGATATAGTCAAGGTGGAGTCGATGTGGCTGTCTTGTTTTGCCCCGGGAATCCTGGAGTGGGTAAGACATATCTGAGGTAAGTGGCGATATTTTTTGGAGGAGGCGAATACTACTGAGAGCCGGAAATATTAGTTTCCTAGTGATCGACACCCTGTGCGTTCGGGCGGCGGAGGAAAATATCGCCATTGCAGGGTTGTACTGCAACTTCCTTTCCCAATAAGAACAGACAGTCACCAACATCATGGGAGTTATTCTGAAACAGTTGGTAGGCAGAGAGGGGATCCCGAAGGACGTACAAGAAGCATTTCAAAAAGGAAAATGGAGTTTGGTGGCAGAGGGCCACGACTTACGGATCTGATGGGGATGTTGAAGATTGCTATTGCTTCACTACCCTGAGTTTTCATTTGACTGGACGGCTTGGACCATGCCTACCGAAGTACATGTCAGAGCTTCTCGAGTCTCTGAGAGATCTTATTCGGAAGTGCCCTAAGAATAGAATATTCCTCACCGGGAGGCCCCATGTCAGGGAAGATGTTCAAAGACATTTCCCCAAGGCGGTTGTGGTGCCCATTAGCCCATTATCCCTAACGCGGGCGATGTACGGAACTATGTGGAGATGAGGTTAACCAGGGATGCCGAGCCAGATGTGATGAACCAAGACTTACGGGTCGATATTGTTCGGGTTATTCTGGAAAATATATCTGATATGTGCGTAGGAGCATTGGGCATTTCCACACTACTTACTAACCATAGTATGTAGATTCCTCCCTATTTCGCTGAACATGGACGCTATTCTTGGAGAGGTGATAATTCATCAGAGAAGAAAGAAACATGAAGAGATGACGCACAGGAAATGGACTGAGAGAGGTCTACACGGCAACTCTATCACGACTCAAGGCGCAAAAGGGATATAAATCAGTACTCAGATTGAAGGTCCTGATGTGGGTGTTATATTCGGAAGGGCTTTTGTGAGCCAGTGTGGACTCAAAACCAGTGTCGGGTGCCGCGTAAGCCTTTCCCAGTGCCACGAGTGCCCAGCTCCTAGATTCATTAGTAAGAATTGACTCGTAAGGCATCAAGGTACTGGAGTATTTAGTGGTCGTATGCCTCCTTTTCACCAACAACCATCCCACCAACAATTCCGATCGAACAAGAGCTATTCCGATGTCGTCCGTAGTCTTTGGTTTGTCACAGGCCATTTAAAATTCCTGCTACATGAATGGTGCTAACTTTATCAAAATATTTTGTTTAGGTATACTGAAAGCACATACTGGAACGCTTATCTCGGCGTTCACAACCGTCGGCGTGCTCTCGGTCCAATTGAGGGCTCAACGCCTCCAGCGTCAGGAAGATACACTCAGAGCCGACCAGCACCGCGATGAGGACCGGCAACGGCAAGATTGGCACCGCCACCAGGACGAAATGCGTGAAGACAAACACCGCGAGGAGGATAAGCAGCATGCGATGCACCTTCATACCCTTCACCTTAAGGCATCTACTGGGTCGGGCAGCGAACGTCAAACCCATACTTCTCGTGACGGGAGTGGGGGACAGTGAAGAGCGGGTATTGTTAGCCAGGACGGGGAAATAGGGGCATGGAGAGGGGTCAGGTACAGGGGGGAGGGGGTGGCAGCAATTGGGGTGTTTCTCAAGGATTGTTTGTTTTTTCAAGTGCCTTTTATTTTTAAGTCTTGCCAGGGCACCCGGCACGCCTAATGCATAATGAAATTAGAGACGTTCAGCCATGATATTTAAACAGCGTTTTTCGAGTACAAAGTTTCTATGGCGAGAGAAGGTGAAAAGAGTGAGTTCGTCAAACCTCTTCACACTATGAGCAAACCTGCCAATGATAAAAGCCAAACCCTCGATTATTCGTCTTAGAAGATACAGAAGCTGTTAGAGTTGAAGGGTTGCCTCTTCCAGAGGGTCCCGCCACTTATCTTAGATACATCTTTCCCACTCCCGGATTCCCGGAGCAAAACAGAGTAGCTTTATCGTCTCCACCTTGACTACCTCTCCACTACCGAAACTCGCCTGTTTCTAAAAGCCAATCGCCAACACCATCAAGTCTGTCAGTGTGCATACCCTTATGTCTGTAATTTGTTTCTAGGGGAAAGAGGCAACGCATAATCTGTGTATCCTTGTTGGGCATATTGGAGGTGTTGTTGGAATGCCGGAGGCTATGTTGATTGAATGTAGAAATAGTGTAGCAATTTGTAGGAGTATGAGAGGAGTTTATAAACATTGAGTGACGGGAGCGTGAGAAGGTGGGGTGATGTGGCTTGCTGTAGCACAATAACTGTCCAATCATTTCCAACTAGTAAGGGTGCATGACTAATGGTAGGAGATATAAGATATCGTAACTTCCAAGCACATGTATTCACAGAGCAGTGAAACTTTTAAAGAGAACATACTCAGCAACATCAACTGATTTCTAGCAATATCCACAACCGGAGCGCTATAAATCTGGGTGGGGATTGAGAGGGGAGTGAGTGGGCTGACAATGAGATTGTCCATAATACTAGGCAAAGATAAAACTAGGAAATATGTCGGGACAAAGACATAAGTCTCACGGAGATTGACACTAGTTGGAACGGCGAGATTTCAGACACTATTTTTGAAACGAGCTCTCAAATGAATGCCGTAGCTAACAGGGAGCCCACAGTGGCGAGAATGCCAGAAGCCACTCGCATCTCCAAGCCACTAGTATAGTGGCTACAAGCGTTTTCCCGGCAAAGTAACTGTCTTTGCGACACTCCCATCCGCTATCATAGTATCCTTCTTGGTGATTTGGGCTTGGAGAAGCTGGTGCTCGTGTTTGCGGCGTTCGCGAGCTTCACATATCTGTCTGGTGTTGGCAGCTACCGTAAGATTCCCTCCAGCAGTGACGAGACCGATCAGAACTAGTTCCCGGCGGCGGGGGTTGGAGACTGATGAATATAATAACACGCAGTTAGTAAGTTGAATTTTTCATAACCAGAGGATTTGTGAAACAAACCAAGCGAGCGTAGCATTGTGTGTTCAATGAAGGATGAAATGAAAATAGGAATTGTGGGCGGAGTTGCTTATGGAGTAGTTTGTGGAGTTGTTTGTGGTTAGAGTAATATTTGGAAGGTAATTCGGAATTAAGTGGGGGTTTGAATACTCATTCTCCTCTCCTCCGTTACCCGGCCATTAGCTGTCTGACTGGAACCGGAGCTCTATATTATAACACTCTTCGGGGGTGGCTACTAATCTCAAACGCCGCATCACATCCAGAGATCTGTATCCCCGCGATCCTCTTCTGGACGACTGGGTTCCGCTCCCGGTTGCTCTCAACCAGATCTCCAACCAGATAACCAATGATGCCTGTGTTCCACTTGATTTAGAATATGCCGATACCAAACTCTCAGACAACGCACTTGCGAGGTCGGGGGGAGTTTTGCGAATGTTGCCGGAAGGCAGGCCAATTACCACTTTTGAGGGGGAGCATACCCACACTGGCACTGGGGAGCCATTGACGAGCGGAGGGTGTATGAGATCGCAGAGGGACTGGGGTAATGCTGATGAACGTGCGGTGAGTAATTCTTCCGATGAAGACGAGACTAGTATGCCAAGGATAGCATAGGATCAAATTCTCCTGTGAGTGAGTAAGAGGAGAGGAAAGGGAGTGCCACTGCGCTTGGAAATTCTCCGGGCTCCAGCAGTAAAAGTAGCACTGCGAGAATGGAGGAGACAGTAGAGAAAGGTCCAGGTATCATCCAATTATGATTAGGATTGTGGGCGATTCAGGTGGGGGGGAAGTAAGAGAAAAAAGAAAAGAGGTGGAATAGACGTAAGGAAGGGGGCTATTAGTATGCGGAGGACAAGTATGAGTTTACTAGCTGTCACGGAGGGTGAACGTATGTACTCCTGCCTACATTCTAGGGGTGGCTCTGACTTTTCCGATAGGGAAGGCTATGAGTGCTAGGTATAGTGTTTGCTCCCTCCTACCCTCGATATTGATTACCCAGTTGGATAGTGTCCCCGGAGCCACATCTCCTGTGAAAAAGTAGATGATTAGGTGTGCACCCTTCTACGAATCTCGACCTACCGTCGCATAACTCTACGCTAATGCCCTCAAATTTAGGAGCGGATGCCCGCGATCTGCATTGTACTCAACGAATGGAGATGATCTTATCTATCACTTCCACGCCGGAGACTCAACATGTCGTCGGGACAATTCTGGGTGGAGAATATGAGTCGATGGTCAAGGAGGCAGAGGAAGGTAATAAGCGGGTGCGAAACTCTCTTGTTGCTAAGGATTTGAGTGGGGAGGCCTAACATACCCCGGAGTGGACAATAGGGATCGTTCTCAGAGATGGTGATACTCTGATGGTCATATATGCCATCAATCAGGATACAGTGGAAGATGGCGGGAAGATTGTTCCAGATCACAGGATAGCTGGAAATTTGAACGGCCAGGCTGCCGCCATGGGAACTAGCCTTACCGCTATTAACATACCTCATATACCCGGAACAGCGTCTCCGTTATCCAACATTGGGGATATTTCGGAAAGCCGTAGGGAGCGCAAATGATTGGATAGCAATTGTGCCACAACAAACCACATCGCCTCGCTTTCTTCAATTCTAGTCATAGGATGTTTCTAAACTCCCCTGGCACCCGGATAAATTCCTCCGCCATTTCTACACTTAGCCAACATTTTAGATTGAGTACCATGGCTCAAACCTCACGAATGCAAGCGGTCAACATCTGTGATGGCAATACCCGCTGCGGCAACATCATGGGTAGTCTCAATAACACCTCCTATCAGTCGGACGAGAAGGCACAAATTATCCGCAGGCTCTCTCCACTGGAGCCAAATAACAGACACCAAGGAATGCGCACCGACCGATTCGGTGTTGTCTGGAATTGGGTTTTGGAAATGAGGGAGTTTCGGGGGTGGAGAGGTAGTGAGGGTAGAGCTAATGGGGTTGTCCTTTTTTTGGCTCTAGGAATCAAGGAGTGGACAAGATATACCTGAGGCAAGAGGTGGGATTATGTGAAAGGAAAAAAAAATACCGTAGATGCCGAGAAATACTAGTCCCCTGGTGATCGTCAGCCTATTCATAGGACGGGGAAAGAATCTATCACCGTTGCAGGCTTGTACTGCGACTACCCTTCCCAACAAGAGCAGATAATCACCAACATCCTAGGAAGTATTCTAAAGCAACTAGCCGGCAAAGGGGGGGATCTCGAAGCATCCACGAGACGCGTTTTGGAAAGGGAAGATGGGGTTTGGTCGTGGAGGGCCGTGACTTGTGGTCCGATAAGGTGTTGAGGATTGCCATTGCTTCGCTACACTAAGTTTTCATCTATATCGACTCCCTCGACGAATGATTACCGAAGCACTTTCTAGAGCTTCTCATATCTCTAAGAGGTATTGTTCGGGAGTCCCCTTGGACAAGAACATTCCTTACCGGGAGGCCCTACATTAGGGAAGATATCCCAAGACATTTCCTCAAGGCCCTTATTACACCCATCAGCCCTAACATGGACAATACCAGGAATTTCCTAGAGGTAAGATCAGATAGGGATCCCAAGCCAGAGGCGAAGAGCAAATATTTACTGGCGGATATTGTGAGAGTTAGTCTGGAAAAGGTGTCTGAAATGTGCGTAGCAGCATTTAGCCTTTCCACTCCATCAACGATGCATACTTACCGACGCTTACGCGTACCAGAGTCGGCACTCCAAATCGAGAAAAGTTTTTTTTCTCTTCTTTTTTTCTCTCCTTCCTTTATCTTGTACTGCCCTGCCGATCGCTGACCTACTCACAGGACGGATGGTCTAGAGTCAGATTCTACCGCCTCCTAGCAGTACCGATTTGCCCTACAGCTTTATTGAAGAAGGCTAGGGCATCCGTTAGTATCCGAGTGATAGTTCATGCACTCAAGCCTTGCGCTCTCTAAACTAAATACTATGCTTCCACACGTCGCTTACTTAATAACCATTGCTCAATCCCTCCAGATACTTAAGCGCAGATAATCCCCAGTACCATCCCAATCACCTCTCACGGAATAATCAACCTCTCCCTACAAACAAAGGTGATTAATTAACTTTTGTTCAATTTTTTTGGATTTTCATATAGTTTCGTTTTAACACACACGCATACATACATACATACATACATACATACATACATACATATATGCGCAAAAAAAAGCGCGTACGAGGGCACAAACAGACTGACAAAACGCCAAATAGAATCGCTAAATCGCATGAGGAGAGAAAACAACCACCAATGCAACGCTCCAGTATATGAAAGTAGTATCTGACAAACAACATAACCAGGGCGAAAGTGCCTAATAAATAAACGCCTGTTAAAGTGGCAAACATATCTTTGGCCGATAAAACGAGCAACTTGCGATGGTGGCTAAGTAATAAAAAAAGAAAAAAACATGCGGAAAGTAAGACGCAAACACTGACATCTCAGCCACAAAGACAATAGCCTGGTATGAACCCGCTCATGTGAGAAAAGGATTAGATAAAGGAATAAAAGAACAAGAACAAAAATGGAAAAAAAAATGGAAAATAGAACAATCAGTGGTGTGGAGTGGAGAATTCTGGCCACGTCCAAGATCGCAAGGCTCTAGCAGCTACGATCGATTAAATAAATTCTGATTAGAATGGAAACGAGTCCATTCCCTCATTGATATCCCGGTCAAGCTGGGCTAGCCACTCACCCCTAGGCATGAATTCGATTTCGGCCACCTCCATACTCTCACTTGTGTACGGAGTACTGTCCTGGAAGACGTTAGAAGAAACTCGGGCTGGGGAGGAGGAGGCGGTGTTAGTGGCAGAAGTGGATGATTGGCCGGGGTTTTGAAGCCAGTTCGGGTTGACCTATTGATATGGAACCTCATCATGTCGAATAGGAAATTGGCCTGCTTGGAAGAGCTGCGGATTAGTGGTTCCGGTGACTTGTTTGTTGAAGTTGAACCCCTGGTGTCCTTGGAATGCGGGGTTGTCAATGCGATTGGTGGTAGCGTTATGGACGGCGGAGAGGTTGTTCCGTAGCATCTGGGGGCCGGGAGCTGCCCTCATCTGGGTAGAATTACAACCAAGCCCTCCGCTAGAAGCACCAGTCCCAGAGATGTTGGTGGGGACTCTCTCAGGTGCGTTATTGAAGGACTGGGACGCTCCATGCCTATACGCTGTGCCGGGTCCAGAACCAAAGAAGTCCATATCCCTAACTCAGCCGCGGTTGGGATTCTTAGTGACGACGGCGGGGAAAGTCTGCCCATTATTATTGGTTTCCAAGAAGTCATCCGAGGAGTTCCTTGTAGTGTCATCTTGAACCAAGAACATGGGGTCCAAAAGAAAGTCCCAAGAACCAAAGTCGGTATCCCGAACGGAAACGGCCTCCATGCTATTCACGCCAGCGGCGGAGTACTCCTGTGACCAGGCTGCAACGTTAGGAAGGACTGCCACCTCCAGAAGCCCACGCTCACAGCGAGCTTCCTGAGCTTGCTGCTTCAAAACCTCTGCATTCTAATCCTCGAGAGAGACCCTGGTAGCCCCTTGGGCCGATTTGAAAGCCTTCACCACCGCTACCTCCCCAACAGCAGAACCCTGAGTAGGTAGAATAGTAAGAGGTAATTGTGTCTCCACCCTAACCACCGCCGGCACACTTAGTGCCGCAGTCCTAGCCACCGACGGTGCTGCTTCGCGCTCGGCATTGGACTTTCTAATAGCCTCAATAGCCCAATACTTTGGCCCACGGAAGATCCTCTTCGGCGAGCCACTAGTCCTCCCAATATTGATGCCCTTCCTGGCGAGCGGCTTCTCAGGTGGCGCCAAGGGTACCCCGCGCGGGTCGTCGAATTACTCCATTCCGAGTTCCTCGAGCGGCACCTCAAGCCTAGATTTTACTGGACGGCGCTTTTTAGAACGGACTCCAGTCGCGGCCTCTTGCTCTTCGATCTCCTCAACTGCTGTGTTTTTTCCTTTCTTTCCCTTATCCTTCTCCTAGAGTTCTAGTTAGACTTGATCTTACGGTGCTGTCCTTGTCCTTAATTCCTGTTATTCATTAAGTCAGTATTTGTCTTATATTTTGTCGATGGTGGTGTATAGTGATGTACAGTATCGCCCGTTGTAAGTAATTGGGTAGGAATAGATGGTAATCTTAAAGCAAGCAGCCCTACCTTTATAAGCAGCTAGTTTATTTCCCCGCTGTAATTCCTCCCGCCGTAGTTAAGCGGTCGCCAGCGGTCCCCTTTGTAGACTACGGTGCTCCGGTACTAGTTCTGCTATATTTGGTTGGCGGAAGCCCCAAATCGTTGAACTACAACCCTAACCCTGCCTTCGTAGATACCCTTTAAATACCGCCTAACGGTCTTGTAGTATCAACAAGATAGCGAGGCGTTGTTGTAGTGTAGGCCAGTTGAACTAGATTCTATAAATTTCTAAGGTTGTCTGCTAGCATATCATGGGGGGAATATTTATGGAGTACGACAAGAGGGGTATCCCGAACACAACATGGAAATTCACTAAGGCATGGCACTTGAGTGCAGTTTGTAGGATTTTCTTCAGAGGGTAAGTTATTCTAGTTCTAAATTTCTCTTAATAGTTTCCTAATTATTGATGCTATCTTACAGCAGAAAGCTATACATGCAGGTAACAGTTAAAATGATAGTTTAGATTTGAGAGATGCGTGTAGTGTGGTGTTGGGAATCAAGGATAAGGATGTGAGAGCAGTCTTAGGAATAGCGCTTCAAATTATAGTAGTCTCTCGTGTTCGGAGTTGTCACTGAATCTGAAATAGGAACAACAGATATCAAACACTGCCAATCCAACACGCTCCAAAGATCAGGTTCCAAGAGCTCCGGCTGGCTGTGCTCACTCAGCTCATCAATTACATATTAGGCAAGTATGATACACCAGCCAAAACATTTTCCCCGAGTGAGATGCCATGACCGTCAGCGGGGACGAAGACCCGGTCCTTGTTTAACCCTTTTTATCATAATACTATTATGTTATCATGCGGTTTGCTGCTTATCACGGAAAAGTATGATAAATTACCTGTACTACGATACTTGGTGTGAGCAAAATTTTGCAGGTGGGCATACCAGAATCCCAAAAACCATGCCCACTGATGGCAGTTGCGAGAGATAAAACTTTGAAAAGATTTTGCCTAACCATCCAGATAGATCATATGAAGGGACAGCGAGGCGGCACTTGCAGCGGGGCTCAGCAAATATTTGTAAGTAATGTATGACTAGATAGTTTTCACAACGATAGATAGGTCCCTCCGGTTAATTCAACCGTGCCGCCGCCCTGAACCCTCACAAAAGTTAGTCCACAGCGTGCAGTAAAAAAAAAAAGATCGGAAAGAGATTCTGGGGCTTCCTTTGAGCGTTCTTGGCTTTAGCCAAGAGTTCCATGTGTTTCTAACCCCGATTTTGGTCATTTTTTCCTCCGCAGCATGCGCCAACTCCCCAGGGAGCCCAGTTTGATCCGGCTATCATGCGTCGTTCAGAACAGTTTCTACAGGTGAATGGGCTACATACGAAATACAGCCGTGAGAAAAACTCTATCTCGCACAAACAATGTTTTATCGCCCTAGGGAAGTGGCGGGACAGTACTCGTCCCATAACAACCCCCATTGCCCAACTTCCTTACTTTAGCTCTAGTCGCCGAATGTTTACAAGCTCCCCTAGTACCACCCTGAAAAATCACTTCACCATTTCCGCTTTCAATCAACATTCTAAATAAGATACAGTAGCCTAAACCTCACATACACAGGTGGTGAAAATAGGCGACGGCAACACCAACTACGGCAACATCATCGTGATCCTAAACGACCTCTCACATCTTAGTGACCAACCTGTGCACTGTCAGACCGCAATGAGTGGGAAGTGGTATTGGACCTGAAGAATTCTGTTTCCATGCCCCCAGATAGCGACCTCTCCTCAACCGAACTATCCAGGCTCCATCAATCCCCTTCTATTAAGTCCCTCAAATCCCTGTACCCCCGAGGGAAACTAAAGCCCATCCTAGCACCACTTAGTTGCCGTCAACCGCTATTTTGTCATCACCTCTCCAATTTGTTCTTTTGCTTTCCGTCCTTTTAATCCTTCCTTCTTTGTAACTAGATATACTCTAGTTTCATAAATACTTGTCAAGTAAAGGATTAGCGTAGGCAAGATTTCAGTAGATTTAGATATAGATAGACTTTGATCAGGGCGTTTTTTCGAGTTTCCGCTGGGAATTCACTATTTAATAACTTTTATATTTCCTCTTCTTCTTCGCCTTTTCCCTCATTGAAACCCTAGCTAGACTTGATCATGTCGGGGTGTTCTTGCTTCTCACTCCTGTTATTCGTTAAGTTGGCGCCTGTCTTGTGTTTCCCGGACAGTGGCGTAAGCAACGTAAAGTGCAGCCAGTCGCAAACAATTAGGTGGGAATAGATGGTAAACTTAGAGAAGTCCTCCCTAGACTCGTAAGCACCTGGTTTGGCTATGAGCCATCACGGGGATCTCAAATCGTTGAACAACAACCCTAACCCTATCTTACCGGATATTCTTTTAATACGGGGGAATAGTCTGGTGGTATCAACAGGATAGAGGGCGGTGTCATTGTGGTATAGGCTATTATAGTCAATTTCAATCGAGATTCTGCAAATGTCTAATGTTGTGGGCCTTGTAAGGGTCTTAGAATATAGGTAGAGTAGGAAAATTGGTTAGCCTAGTAGCGACACAAGATAGAAACATCACATAAACATCAAAATTTGGGTATAATCTGTAAGTTCTTCACTGACAAGTGGCTCTAGCTTTGTCCCGGCTTTTCTCACCGTTGATGCAATCTTGTAGTAGAAGGTATATATAGCAGGCAACAATAGCTCAAAGTCATGGCTTCGTTTGAGCGATAGACACCAGGTCAATACAGCTCTGAATTGGAATGCTTGTGGATAGCTCTCTCTACACTAACTGCTACGACAGGAATATGATATTATTTGAATCTAAAATCGCCCTTATTTTTCAATTGATCGCTCCCCATCCATTTTCCTTCATCCATCTTCCTAACTCCCTAGTTTACTTTAGAGATAACAAATGAAGAAAAAAGCCTTACCTAGAATCTCAAGACAAAGGGAACTTATATTGAAGACTCCTGCTTTCCCTGCAGTCCATATGACTCTGCGCCTTCAGTGCTAGAGAATCCGGCATCCTACCGATCTATCACTGAAGGCACCCCCGAAACTTTGGGCTTTTTCCGAAACTACAAACTTTTTCGAAGCAATGAAACTTTAACGAGAGCATGCCGAGTAGCATCAACCGATTTCGAGAAATATCTACAACTCGGGAGGGAGGGCCATATATATCCGAGCGGAGATTGGGAGGCGAGTGGGTGTACTGTCAATGTGAGTGTTCATAAATGCTAAACAGATGGAGGTTATAAGCAAATATGTTTGAGACAGGCCTAGCAAATACATAACTTTCCAGCGAATGGAGAGTGGTGGGGGGGCAAGATTATCAGACTATTTTTAAAAAAAATAGGGTTCGAAATCTATGTAGGAGCTCAGAGGGAGCACACGAGTATCTTCCGACATATTAAAATCTAGATTTAGCCTGATTTCCCTCCATGCGGAGACAATCCAGCGAGAAGCCACCATTTCTCAAAGGGGAGGAGACGCAAGGCAATGATGGATGGAGTAAGATTAGGGGATGGAGAGGGTAGAATGGATGGGGTTTGATGTAGAAGAGAAAGCTGGAGTTGTGGGGCCACTCTGATGTGAATGGAATTAGGAATGGCCACTGCAGGAAAATAAGCTTTATCAGGCACCGGCAGTTGTGGTAAAGGCTTTCGGCATGGGTGTCTGGGAGAAATTCTCTTGTTTGTCATGGACGATCACTAAAGGGGAATGATTGAATTTTAGAGACTTTGGCTGTAAACGCCCATCTTCTTGAATGCTACTACCCCGAGAAGAACAACAACAAAGAGAGGAAAAGCTTCAGCCACAGAACCATGAAAACCAGAACAACCGCCTGCTGACAGTAGCGAGAATGCCGGAGGCCACTCGCACCACTAAGCCACTAGTATAGTAGCTACATGTGTTTTCCCGGCAAAGTAATTTTTTTCATGACGTTCCCCTTAGCTCTCATAGTATCCTTCTCGGAGATTTGGGCGTGGAGAAGCTGGAACTCGTGTTTGCGGCGTTCGCGAGCTTCACATATCTGTCTTGTGTTGGCAGCTACCATAAGATTCCCTCCAGCAGTGACGAGACCGATCAGAACTAGTTCCCGGCGGCGGGGGTTGGAGACTGATGAATATAATAACACACAGTTAGTAATTGGAATGTTTCATAAATATAGGATTTGGGAACAAACCAAGCGAGCGTAGCATTGTGTGTTCGATGAACGATGAAGTGATAATGGGAGTGGTATGTGGAGCTGTTTGTGGAGGTGTTTGTGGAGTAGTTTGTGGTTGGAGTAATATTTGGAAGGTAACTCGGAACTAAGTAGGGTTTGAATACTCATTCTCCTTTCCCCGTTACCCGGCCATTAGCTGTCTGACTGGAACCGGAGCTCCATGACACTCTTCGAGGTGGCTACTAATCTCAAACGCCGCATCAGATCCAGCGATCTGCATCCCCACGGTTCTCTTGTGGAAAACTGGCCTCCGCTCCCGGGTACTCTCAACCAGATCTCCAACCAAATAACCAATGATACCCGTGTTCCACTTGATTTAGAATATGCCGATACCATACTCTCAGACAACGCACTTGCGAGGTCAGGAGGAGTTTTTCGAATGTTGCCGGAGAGCAGGCCAATTAGCACCCCCGAGGGGGGGCATATCCGCGCTGCCACTGGGGAGTCATTGACGAGTGGAGGGTGTATGAAATTGCAGAGCGACTAGGGTAATGCCGATGAACCTGCAGTGAGCAATTCTTCCAGCGAAGACGAGACTAGTAGTGCCGAGGATAGTGTTGGATCAAATTCTCCTGTGAGTAAGTAAAGTAAGAGAAAAAAGAAAGGTGGTGGAACAGACGTCAGGAAGGGGGCTATTAGTATGCGGAGGACAAGTAGGAGTTTACTGGCTGCAGCGGAGGGTGAACGTATGTACTCCTGCCTACATTCTAGGGGTGGCTCTGACCTTTCCGATAGAGAAGGCTGTGAGTGCTAGGTATAGTGCTTGCTCCCTCCTACCCTCGATATCGATTACCCCGTTGGATAGTGTCCCTGGAGCCACATCTCCTGCAAAAAATAGATGATCAGGTGTGCATCCTTCTACGAATTTTGGCCCACCGTCGCATAACTCTACGCCAATGCCCTCAAATACAGGAGCGGATGCCCGCGATCTGCATCGTGCTCAACGAATGGAGATGATCTTATCTCCTATCACTTCCACGCCGGAGACTCAACGTGTCGTTAGGACAATTCTGAGTGGGGAATATGAGTCGATAGTCAAGAAGGCAGAGGAAGGTAATAAGCGGGTACGAAACTCTCTTGTTGCTAAGGATTTGAGTGGGGAGGCCCAACATGCCCTGGAGTGGACAATAGGGATGGTTCTCAGAGACGGCGATACTCTGATGGTAATATATGCCATCAATCAGGATACGGTGGAAGATGGCGGCAAGATTGTTCCAGATGACAGGATAGCCGGAAATTTGAGCGGCCTGGCTACCGCCATTGGAACTAGCCTTACGCCTATTAACATACCTCATATACCCGGAACAGCGTCTCCGTTATCCAACATTTGGGATATTTCGGAGAGCGGTAGGGAGCGCAAATGATTGGATAGCAATTATGGCACAACAAACCACATCGCCTCGCTTTCTTCAATTCTAGTCATAGGATGTTTCTAAACTCCCCTGGCACCCGGATAAATTCCTCCGCCATTTCTACACTTAGCCAACATTTTAGATTGAGTACCATGGCTCAAACCTCACGAATGCAAGCGGTCAACATCTGTGACGGCAATACCGGCTGCGGCAACATCATGGGTAGTCTCAATAACACCTCCTATAAGTTGGACGAGAAGACACAAATTATCCGCCGGCTCTCTCCACTGGAGCCAAATAACAGACACCAAGGAATACGCACCGACCGATTTGGTGGTGTCTGGAATTGGGTTTTGGAAATGAGGGAGTTTCGGGGGTGGAGAGGTAGTGAGGGTAGAGCTAATGGGGTTGTCCTTTTTTTGGCTTTAGGAATCAAGGAGTGGACAAGATATACCTGAGGCAAGAGGTGGGATTATGTGAGAGGAAAAAAAAATACCGTAGATGCCGAGAAATACTAGTCCCCTGGTGATCGTCAGCCTATTCATAGGACGGAGGAAGAATCTATCACCGTTGCAGGCTTGTACTGCGACTACCCTTCCCAACAAGAGCAGATAATCACCAACATCCTAGGAAGTATTCTAAACCAACTAGTCGGCAGAGGGGGGGATCTCGAAGGATCTACGTGACGCGTTTTAAAAAGGGAAAATGGAGTTTGGTGGTGGAGGGCCGTGACTTGTGGTCCGATAAGGTGTTGAGGATTGCCATTGCTTCGCTACACCAAGTTTTCATTTGTATCGACTCCCTCGACGAATGATTACCGAAGCACTTTCTAGAGCTTCTCATATCTCTAACAGGTATTGTTCGGGGGTCCCCTTGGACAAGAACATTCTTTACCGGGAGGTCCTACATTAGGGAAGATATCCCAAGATATTCCCTCAAGGCCCTTATTACACCCATCAGCCCTAACATGGACAATACCAGGAATTTCCTAGAGGTAAGGTCAGATAGGGATCCCGAGCCAGAGGCGAAGAGCAAATATTTACTGGCGGATATTGTGGGAGTTATTCTGAAAAAGATGTCTGAAATGTGCGTAGGAGCATTTTGCCTTTCCACTCCATCAACGATGCATACTTACCGACGTTTACGCGTACTAGAGTCGGCACTCCAAATCGAGAAAAGTTTTTTTTCTCTTCTTTTTTTCTCTCCTTCCTTTATCTTGTACTGCCCTGCCGATCGCTGACCTCCCCACAGGACGGATGGTCTAGAGTCAGATTCTACCGCCTCCTAGCAGTACCGATTTGCCCTACAGCTTCATCGAGGAAGGCTGGGGAATCAGTTAGTGTCCGAATGATAGTTCATGCACTCTAGTCTAGCGCTCTCTGAACTCTATACTATGCTTCCACACGTCGCTTACTTAATAACCATTGCTCAATCCCTTCAGATACTTAAGCGCAGATAATCCCCCAGTACTATCCCAATCACCTATCACGGAATAATCAACCTCTTCCTACAAACAAAGGCGACGAATTAACTTGTTCTCAAAAAACAATTTGGATTTTCATATAGTTTCGTTTTAACACACACCCATGCATACATACATACATACATACATACATACATACATACATACAATCAATCAAAAAAATGCGCGCACGAGGGCACAAACCGACTGACAAAACACCAAATAGAATCGCTAGATCGCATGAGGAGAGAAAACAACCACCAATGCAAACGCTACAGTATATGAAAGTAGTATCTGACAGACAAGATGCCTCTACATTTCTGTTGGATCATCAGCACTGGCGGATCGCAAAGAGGGGAAATATTTGAAACCTTCAAAAGATCTAAAAGGTCTTGGATCCTCTCCTGGCGCGTCAGAGCCATGAACTTGTTATCCTCATCCGCGTGCTCGTGCATAGCATTGAGATCAATCTAGCACCCCATTAGCCACACAAGCACTACCGGACCCAGGTGGGGCAAGTGAGATAAAGAGAACAAAATGTTACCACAATACGACGAGCCAGATCAATGAAGTCCTGATCACCCATGCCCCCCCAATGGTCAACGTAAGGCTTAGTATTCAAGAAGTCATGAACAGATTCTTCGTTCTCCATAACGGCGATGAGATCCCTGACAAGTTACTCATCTTCCGGTGAGAATTCTGGAATTGGCCTGCCCGAGAGGAGGAAACCCGCGATTAATTGTCCTGGGAAGCCGCAGGCTTACTTTGCAATGTCACGCTTGCAGAAGTAATTCGGGGTCTGACCCCATAGTTGATAGCTCTCGGCGATTGCTTGGACTTGGCCGAAGAGTTTGTGGATTTCCTATGTGTTCCACCATGGTTAGCTTTTTGTGCAATCGCTGCAATAGCAACAATAATAACCGCTTAGGAAGGTGTGTTGGGGCTTACCTGGATTTGCTCTTGGATAAACTTTCCGACGGATTCCTCAGGAATTTTAAAGTGACTAATAACCATATCGTGGACCACTTTCTCGAATTGAAGCAGTACCATATCGAAGTCCTTGTTTGTGCCTGTTCCATTGTGCAGGAAGCCCATTAACTGGGAGAGAATTGCCCCTTCCAACATTGGCATTGCTAGGAATTAGGGGGCTAGCAGATGGAGAGAGCAAATAAAAGTAGGAGTCCAACTTCCGATAAGATAGGTGTATAGCGGGGCACCTTGATGGCGAAACCTTTGTAGTGGTGTGTTGATGTTTTTTCTTCGTGGTGGAGGTGTAGATGTGAGTGTTTGAAGGCGAGTAAAATCGGCCTTATATTCGGGACTCAGAACTTGGTTGCTCTCATTGACACTGTGGGTCTTATTGACTTGGTATTCTGAAAACCCTAATTAGGGTTATGGTATTTTCCTTTATTCAACTTTTATTTCATTAAACTTTTTGAAAGGAGCGCTGCCTTCTATACGTTCTATGGAGGAGTAGGGTTGAGGTCTTCCTCCGTAGGACTTTATGACAAAGTTACAGTGATGGTATGTGATGCTCTCTTCCGTTCGGTCTAATATCCTAAGGTAAAGGTCTCGCACATACAAACTGGCCTCGGACTATGATAAGAATTCCCCAGTGCCTGAGAAACCAAGCATTTTCAGGACTGCCGAAAAGAAATAAAAGGGGAGAAATTTGTGAGGTCTTTACCCCCGAGCCCCCTTAGATTGGGGTCTGACCTCCCATAGGCCAGGAGAGTTCTCGATGTGCGATGTTTCAAAGTACTGTCAGAGAAAGTCAATCGGCAAATGCACTATGCACAAGGGGACAGATTCACTGTATGAGATCTAGGCACGTCCTCATTAAGTCTCTGAAGCTGGAAATATCTTTATGATAGATAACGGAAAAGAAAAAGCTTGCGCTTATAAGTTAATCAACCTGTCAAAGCATAGGGTCCAAAGCAGTAGAACAATAGTAGGGACATTATTAAATAAATACCATAATTAAATTTTCTCCCTCACAACCCAGCTTAGGCTATCATGGTCCTTTTTGTTTTTTGAAATCTTAGATGCCTAGTATGCTGACCTTTTCAAAGTTGTTCAAGGGAATCAGAAAGCTCATTCAATCCCGAGCAGCCGGGATAGCACACGTTATACTATAACAACTGAGTTAGCAACTAAGTAGGCTGCTCTAGGGTAGCGGGTCTTTGGATACTCTAGGCACAGGCTTCCAATATCCCAAAAATATTTCAGTATTCTCTTCGCAATAGATCCCTACAGATTTATTATAATATTTATTCACGGTATACCCTCTGAGAGATGAATATTTTTACGCAATACACCACCAAACACCCCCCTACCCAACGCTTAGGATATCAGGCCGTTTGAAGGAGAGGAAATTCCGGCTCCTAGTCGTGTAATTTAAGAGTGTATAATTTTTCTTGACCGCTATTTGCTCTCCGCGGAGTCACCAAAGGATGGCGGTTTGTCTAATCATATTCTATCACTCGTTCTTTTGTGATTGTTCATGTGAAGAAGAGAGAAAACCCTTGACCGTCCACTAGGGGTGCTTGAGCGCACTTGCATAGGCAATCAGGGAAGAGAAGAAGAAAGAGAATAACTGGGGATGGTGATACATGGAGAAATAGCACAGGGAGAGAGAGCAAGAAGGTTATCCTAGTATT
The DNA here is from genome assembly GCA_003070745.1 of Tuber borchii. Lineage (NCBI taxonomy): Eukaryota > Fungi > Ascomycota > Pezizomycetes > Pezizales > Tuberaceae > Tuber > Tuber borchii. Next base: position 21,146 of record NESQ01000390.1, on the reverse strand, counting down.
AGGGAGAGCATCAAATGGGAAAAAATTAACAGCAGGAAAAATTATGCCATAGTTGAATAAAGTATAGCTGTAAGGCTGAGAGAAGAAGGATGAAATGAAATGAAATTTTTTATGAAAAACCAGGGATGAAAATACTGGTGGTGGAGGGATAGTTGTGAAAAGACTGCTCTGTGCAGTGGATAGACAACAAATTCAACACCCCACTATTTTTTTCCAGTCTAGTAGCAACTCCCATCGCTTTTTTATTCCCGTATACTCGGGAGTACTAGTATACTCCTACTTATCACACACCCACCACCGAGGTCTTCCATTCATGAGATCTCACTTGGTTATCGGAAAGTCTACCGCGCCATACATTGAATAGTTGATTCAATTTCCAATAAGGAAGCCCTTCCCAGGGGATTTGTGGCAGGTTGATGAGTGCGGCTACTGAAGTTGTGCAGGGAAACCAGTGACAGCAATCATTTCCATTGAAATACAGAACATATTATGGGTACGGCTCGAGACATTTTGGAGAAAAAAAGAAAAAAGATTTCAGCCTGGCTCGAACCTGGAACCGCCGGTGTGTTAAACTAGTGATATAACCAACTACACTACAAAATCCCATTATTTAATTACTCATGAATGGATGTTGGTAATCAGTTGGATAGGGTTTAGGATGCCAAGACTTTTTATCCTTCCTGGCATCACTCCCACCAAATTAAATTTTTTTTTATCTCTGACGGGAGGCGCGCGGGTCCGTTCCCTTTGTTTAATGCATTTCAAACCAGCGCGAATTGGAAGAACCTATACTGGTTCTATGGCGGCGGCCTGCTATTGGGCTGCCGGATGTCGGTTTTAGCAAAGGTTTTAGTATGCTTGAGTTTTTTCCGGCAACCATGACAGGGACAGAGGATTTAGTGACTAGGTAATTGGAGAAGGAGCCCAGAAGGACGGTAGGTGATGAGCTAGTTTATAATGTAATACTAACAGAGTGTAATTCAGGGCATCCATCCCTCTAGAGCACTACTATGATACCACGGGAACCAAGGACCATAAGTGTAGGTTCGATAAAGCCGATCTAAATCATACTAGTCAGACAATCGTATATCGAGAAATAAATTTCAAACTTAGGATTTTAGTGAGAAGACGCTTCGGACTCCCGCCCCGACAGCGATCCCGACTTGCAGCCTCGTCTCCCCCAAAGGTTTTCGAACCAGCCTAGTGATCGCCTCTGCCAAACGCCCGCCCCCCCTCAGCCTCCGTGCGCTCCCTACCCCTCTCCGAAATATCCCCAATGTTGGATAACGGAGACGCTGTTCCGGGTGAGGTATGTTAATAGCGGTAAAGCTAGTTCCCATGGCGGCAGCCTGGCCACTCAAATTTCCGGCTATCCTGTCATCTGGAACAATCTTGCCGCCATCTTCTACCGTATTCTGATTGATGGCATATATGACCATCAGAGTATCGCCGTCTCTGAGAACCATCCCTATTGGCCACTCCAGGGTATATTGGGTCTCCCAACTCAAATCCTTAGCAACAAGAGAGTTTCGTACCCGCTTATTACCTTCCTCTGCCTTCTTGACTATCGACTCATATTCCCCACTCAGAATTGTCCCAATGACACGTTGAGTCTCCGGCGTGGAAGTGATAGGAGATAAGATCATCTCCATTCATTGAGCACGATGCAGATCGCGGGCATCCGCTCCTGAATTTGAGGGCATTGGCGTAGAGTTATGCGACGGTGGGCCAAAATTCGTAGAAGGATGCACACCTAATCATCTATTTTTTCGCAGGAGATGTGGCTCCAGGGACACTACCCAACGGGGTAATCGATATTGAGGGTAGGAGGGAGCAAACACTATACCTAGCACTCATAGCCTTCTCTATCGGAAAAGTCAGAGCCACCCCTAGAATGTAGGCAGGAGTACATACGTTCACCCTCTGCGGCAGCCAGTAAGCTCATGCTTGTCCTCCGCATACTAATAGCCCCCTTCCTTATGTCTATTCCACCTCTTTTCTTTTTTCTCTTATTTTACTCACTCACTGAAGGGTTTGGTCCGGCGCTATCTTCGGCACTACTAGTCTCGTCTTCATCGGAAGAATCACTCACTGCACGTTCATCGGCATTACCCTAGTCCCTCTCCAATTTCATACTCTCTCCGCTCGTAAATGACTCCCCAGTGCTAGCGCGGATATGCTCCCCCTCAAACTTGGTAATTGGCCTGCGCTCCGGCAACATTCGCAAAACTCCCCCCGACCTCGCAAGTGCGTTGTCTGAGAGTTTGGTATCGGCATATTCTAAATCAAGTGGAACACCGGCATCGTTGGTTACTTGGTTGGAGATCTGGTTGAGAGCAACCGGGAGCGGAGGCCAGTTGCCCAGAAGAGAATCGCGGGGATGCAGATCGCTGGATGTGATGCGGCGTTTGAGAACAGTAGCCACCCCCGAAGAGTGCCACATAGAGCTCCACCCAGTTCCAAGTTACCTTCCAAATATCACTCCAACCACAAACAACTCCACAAACAACTCCACAAACAACTCCCAGTTTCACTTCATCGTTCATCGAATACACAATGCTACACTCGCTTGGTTTGTTTCCCAAATCCTATAGTTATGAAACATTCCACTTACTAATTGTGTGTTATTATATTTTTCAGTCTCTAACCCCCGCCGCCGGGAACTAGTTCTGATCGGTCTCGTCACTGCTGGAGGGAATTTTACGGTAGCTGCCAACACAAGACAGATGTGTGAAGCTCGCGAATGCCGCAAACAAGATCAACAGCTTCTCCAAGCCCAAATCGCCAAGAAGGACACTATGATAGCTTAGGGGAGTGTCACGAAATCAGTTACCTTGCCGGGAAAATGCATGTAGCCACCCTCCTAGTTGCTTGAAGATGCGAGTGGCTTCCGGCATTCTCGCCACTGTTGGCAGGCAGTTGTGGTGGTTTTCATGGTTCTGTGGCTGAAGCTTTCCCTCTCTTTGTTGTTGTTCTGTTCGGGGTGGTAGCATTCGGGGGGATAAGCATTTACAGCTAAAGTCTGCAATATTCAATCATTTCCCTTTAGTTATCGTCTATGATAAATGGGAGATATTTCTCCCAGAGACTTTTGCCCAAAGCCTTTACCACGACTGCTGGTGCCTGATAAAGCTTATTTTCATGCAGGCGGCGGGGGAAAATATCGCTATTGTAGGCTTGTACTGCGACTACCTTTCTTAACAAGAATAGACGATTACCAAAATTATAAGAGCTATTCTAAAGCAGCTAATAGGCAGAGGAGGGATCCCGATGGACGAAGCATTTCAAAAATGGAAAATGGAGTTTGGTGGTAGAGGGACACGGCTTACGGATCTGATGGGGATGTTGAAAATTGCCATTGCTTCGCTACCCCGAGTTTTAATCTGTCTCAACGCGTTGGACGAATGCTTACCAGGGCACCTGCTAGAGCTTCTCGAGTCAAACTGGATGATCTTATTCGGGAATCGGGAATACCCTAAGACCAGAATATTCCTCACCGGGAGGCCCCATATCAGGGAAGATGCTCAAGGGCATTTCTTCAAGGCGGTTGTGGTGTCTATCGGCTCTAACGCGGACTATGTCTGAATTATGTGGAGAGGAGGTTGTTAGACAGGGATGCCGAGCCAGACGCGATGAACAAATAGGGGCGGATATTGTGAGAGTTATTCCAGAAAAGATCTGATATGTGCGTGGGAGCAGCGGGCGTTTCCACACTATCAACGATGAATACTTACTAACGATTGTATCTAGGTTCCTCCTAGTTTCGCTCAATATAGAGGCTATTCTAGGGGAGGTGACAATTCATCCGAGGAGGAAGAAACTTGAAGAGATAACACAAGGAAATGGACTGAGCGAGGCCTACACGGCAACTCTACCACGGCTCAAGGCACAGAAGGGATATAAATCAGTACTCAGGCTGAAGGTCCTGATGTGGGTGCTATATTCGGAATGGCCGTTGCGAGCCGAGGAGCTCTGTCATGCCTTGGGAGTGGAGATAGGATCTACGGAACTAGATCCGGAAAACGTTCCAGCTTTATGGACACTCCTCTCATCATGTCTGGGACTTGTCACGTCGAGGTGTCTTCGCCCACTGTCCGACTGGTGCACTTTACCCCGCAGGAGCATCTCTTGCGTGATCCGACCTTATCCCATAACCCTCACTCAGCAATCGCGGAGGTTTGCTTAACGTCAGTCAATTTTGGATCTATCAGGTGTCTTTCGCCAACTCTTGACTCGGCGCCCGTAACAGCGCCCCTTCTAGAGTATGCTTCGGCTTATTGGGTGCGGCATGCGATAAGGACCCATGAGATTTACAGGACTCCACGGAGGAGCATTCCTCGTGATCATGGAGATAGCCGTAGTGGTATTGTATATGAAGGAATGGGATGTTAATGCAGCCTATTTTACGGGGAGTACGGCTCTCACATGGGCAGCTAGTAGAGGACATGACGGGGTAATAAAGATGCTGTTAGAGCGAGAGGGCGTCAATCCTAACTAAGCAGACACCAAATATGCCTGGACGCTACTCTCGTGGGCGGCTGGGAACGGGCAGGAGGGGACAGTAAAGGTGCTATTGGAACGAGAGGATGTCAATCCGATCAGGCAGAGACCCAATATGCCGGAGGCCACTCTCGTGGGCAGCTGAGAATGGGCATAAGGGGGTAGTAAAGATGTTTTTGAGATAAGAGGGCGTCAATCCCAACCGGCCGATATTCACTATGGCTGGGCACCACTCTCGTGGGTGGCCTGAATGGTTAGTAAAGATTCTTTTGGAACGGGATGATACCTCCATCGCCGCGCCAGATATAAAGAATCAAACTCCATTACCTTTGGCCGTCTCTCTCAAGGGCACGATGGAGTTGTGAGGATCATACTGGACTGAGACAATTCCAATTCTGACACAGCCGATCGCGATGGTCAGACATCACTTCCGCCCTCCACTAGAAGCAGGGGCGAGTTCGCGGTCAGGGTGCGGTATTGAACTCCAAGGATTCTGTTTCCATGCTGCAGATAGCGACTTCTCAGCCGAACCACCCAAACCGCCTCAATCCCCCTTCCGTCCGTCCCCTAAGGTCCATGTACCCTCCTAACAAAATTGGCCCCCATCATTGCACCACCCAATCGATCCTCCCATTTACCACCGATCGAGGTTCTATCATCTTCTCTCCTACTTTTCAAACCACAAACAACTCCACAAACAACTCCACAAACAACTCCACAAACAACTCCACAAACAACTCCACAAACAACTCCACAAACAACTCCACAAACAACTCCACAAACAACTCCACAAACAACTCCACAAACAACTCCACAAACAACTCCACAAACAACTCCACAAACAACTCCACAAACAACTCCACAAACAACTCCACAAGCATCTCCACAAGCATCTCCACACATAACTCCTATTTTCACTTCATCGTTCATCGAACACACAATGCTACGCTCGCTTGTTAGTATCAATGGCCTCGTAACGCATCAAAGTGCTGGAGTATTTAGTGAACGGTCATATGCTTCCTTTTCACTAACAACCATCTCACTAACGATGAAATCCACAATCTTTGGTTTGTCACAGGACATTTCAAATCCCTGCTACATGAATGGTGCTAACTTTATCCAAATGTTTTGTTTAGCTATTCTCAAAACGTATACGGGAACGCTCATCTCGGCTTGGGGCGGTTGACGAGGATATTGTGGGGTTTTAAATCCCGATGCTCAATTGTTAACGAGTGGAGGTGGCGTACTCCGGAGGCGATCTGGCGGAGGACGTCTATGGGGTCCATGAAGTCCTAGGAGGTCAGAGTGCTTTACTGGGTCAGAGTATATGTCGAACAGTGATGCTGGGTAGAGTTCTAATGCTACCTATAAGAAGCGGGGTCCATGTTGGGTGCAGTAGTAGCGGATAACGTTGGGCTGGTCGTCGCTTTGCTGCAATAATGAGACTTCGTGCTCCGCTACGTCGATAAAGTCTCGCAGCATCCGCTTGACGGCCACCACCTTTCCCTGGAATGAGCCTCGGTACGCTATTGTCCCTTAACTGCCAACGCCTTGGAGACTATTAGTAGGAAAAATTGATGTTCGCTGCCCGACCCATTAGATACCCCAAGGGGAAGGGTACGGAGAAGCTCCGCATGGTGCCTATCCTCCTCACGGTGTTTGTCTTCACGCAATTGGTCCTTGTGGCGGAGCCAATCTTGCCGTTGCCGGTCCTCATCGCGGAGCTGGTCAGCCCGGAGTGTACCTTCCTGCCGCTGGAGGCGCTGAGCCCTCAATCGGGCCGAGAGTACGGTACCAATCAAGTTCTTCTTATCAGTCGACAAAACAACTCGCTCAACCCTAACAGGCAGACGCTTCCTGGAATCGCAGTCCTTGGGAAAGTTTGGCAGCGAAATCTCCCATTCGAAGGGTGGCTCTCAAGACCGGAAGGGATCCTCACCCTTGAAGGGGAATTCAGTCTCACCATCGTACGACTCAACCGGCGATGATCTAGCACTAACTGCTGATGGTGAACGCCGCTCCCGCATGACTCATCAACGAAGTGGCCAAGGGTCTTGATATCAAACTTTGGCCTGTGCAAGAAATTAGGTGACAAAAGCTCATTTGGCGCCACAACCACTCATGCAGTGGGAACATCGGGCTGGCGCGCGCCCGAACTCCTAGTCGACGAAGACTCCGCTTCAAAACCTATCTTCCCCTCACAACGTCCTCCCAACCACCAACCACCGAAGCCTCCTCCACAAACTCATCCTCCGAAACCGCTGTAATTGACCCACTAACCAACCGTCGTGCCACCCGTGCAATAGACCTCCTCTTGCTAGGATGCGTATTTTACTGCATCCTCTTCCGCGGCAAACATCCTCCCGGCACACGCTGGCACCGAGAATTCAACATCATAAACAATAACCCCGACCTCTCTCACCTTGCCCTACTTGGACTAGCAGAGCACGAAGCCAAAGACCTAATCTCTAGCATGATAAGCCATGACCCACGAAAACGCCCAGACGCTACGAAGGTTCTTATTCATCCATTCTTTTGGTCAGCGGAGAAGCAATTGACCTTCCTGCTAGACGTGAGTGATAGGTTTGAAGTTGAGAAGGATAAAGAGAAGGCTACTAGCCCTGAGGGGTGGTATAAATCCCCGTTTATCCCACTGTTGGAGCGAAATACCCGGGAAGTTTGTGGCGGAGGCGCCGGGGAATGGATGAAGAGGCTTGATAGGCTATCCCTTGCAGAGCTAGCGAGTAATAAGCGAAGAGGATACGATGGCGAGAAAGTTCTAGATCTCCTGAGGGCTATACGAAATAAGGTAAATTCTGTCTCCGTGGTTAAGTCGGTAGAGGATAAAAGTGCTAACAAAGGGTAATAGAAACATCACTACCAAGGCATGAAACGCCCTACATCTCGTGATGGGAGCGGAGGAGTGAGCGCAGGTCTTGGGCCAGGAGCACAGTGAAGTGCGAGTATTGTTAGCCAGGGTGGAGCAATACGGGCATGGAGAGGGGCCACCGCTATACACCTATCTTATCGGAAGTTAGACTCCTACTTTTATTTACTCTCTCCATCTGCTAGCCCCCTAATTCCTAGCAATGCCAATGTTGGAAGGGGCAATTCTCTCCCAGTTAATAGGCTTCCTGCGCAATGGAACAGGTACAAACAAGGACTTCGATATGGTACTGCTTCAATTCGAGAAAGTGGTCCACGATATGGCTATTAGTCACTTTAAAATTCCTGAGGAATCCGTCGGAAAGTTTATCCAAGAGCAAATCCAGGTAAGCCCCAACACACCTTCCTAAGCGGTTATTATTGTTGCTATTGCAGCGATTGCACAAAAAGCTAACCATGGTGGAACACATAGGAAATCCACAAACTCTTCGGCCAAGTCCAAGCAATCGCCGAGAGCTATCAACTATGGGGTCAGACCCCGAATTACTTCTGCAAGCGTGACATTGCAAAGTAAGCCTGCGGCTTCCCAGGACAATTAATCGCGGGTTTCCTCCTCTCGGGCAGGCCAATTCCAGAATTCTCACCGGAAGATGAGCAACTTGTCAGGGATCTCATCACCGTTATGGAGAACGAAGAATCTGTTCATGACTTCTTGAATACTAAGCCTTACGTTGACCATTGGGGGGGCATGGGTGATCAGGACTTCATTGATCTGGCTCGTCGTATTGTGGTAACATTTTGTTCTCTTTATCTCACTTGCCCCACCTGGGTCCGGTAGTGCTTGTGTGGCTAATGGGGTGCTAGATTGATCTCAATGCTATGCACGAGCACGCGGATGAGGATAACAAGTTCATGGCTCTGACGCGCCAGGAGAGGATCCAAGACCTTTTAGATCTTTTGAAGGTTTCAAATATTTCCCCTCTTTGCGATCCGCCAGTGCTGATGATCCAACAGAAATGTAGAGGCATCTTGTCTGTCAGATACTACTTTCATATACTGTAGCGTTTGCATTGGTGGTTGTTTTCTCTCCTCATGCGATCTAGCGATTCTATTTGGTGTTTTGTCAGTCGGTTTGTGCCCTCGTGCGCGCATTTTTTTGATTGATTGTATGTATGTATGTATGTATGTATGTATGTATGTATGCATGGGTGTGTGTTAAAACGAAACTATATGAAAATCCAAATTGTTTTTTGAGAACAAGTTAATTCGTCGCCTTTGTTTGTAGGAAGAGGTTGATTATTCCGTGATAGGTGATTGGGATAGTACTGGGGGATTATCTGCGCTTAAGTATCTGAAGGGATTGAGCAATGGTTATTAAGTAAGCGACGTGTGGAAGCATAGTATAGAGTTCAGAGAGCGCTAGACTAGAGTGCATGAACTATCATTCGGACACTAACTGATTCCCCAGCCTTCCTCGATGAAGCTGTAGGGCAAATCGGTACTGCTAGGAGGCGGTAGAATCTGACTCTAGACCATCCGTCCTGTGGGGAGGTCAGCGATCGGCAGGGCAGTACAAGATAAAGGAAGGAGAGAAAAAACGAAGAGAAGAAAAAACTTTCCTTGATTTGGAGTGTCGAATGTGAATCACAAATGCGAAATAGACTCTGGTACGTGTAAGTGTCGGTAAGTATGCATCGTTGATGGAGTGGAAAGGCAAAATGCTCCTACGCACATTTCAGACATCTTTTTCAGAATAACTCCCACAATATCCGCCAGTAAATATTTGCTCTTCGCCTCTGGCTCGGGATCCCTATCTGACCATACCTCTAGGAAATTCCTGGTATTGTCCATGTTAGGGCTGATGGGTGTAATAAGGGCCTTGAGGGAATATCTTGGGATATCTTCCCTAATGTAGGACCTCCCGGTAAGGAATGTTCTTGTCCAAGGGGACCCCCGAACAATACCTCTTAGAGATATGAGAAGCTCTAGAAAGTGCTTCGGTAATCATTCGTCGAGGGAGTCGATACAAATGAAAACTTGGTGTAGCGAAGCAATGGCAATCCTCAACACCTTATCGGACCACAAGTCACGGCCCTCCACCACCAAACTCCATTTTCCCTTTTTAAAACGCGTCACGTAGATCCTTCGAGATCCCCCCCTCTGCCGACTAGTTGGTTTAGAATACTTCCTAGGATGTTGGTGATTATCTGCTCTTGTTGGGAAGGGTAGTCGCAGTACAAGCCTGCAACGGTGATAGATTCTTCCTCCGTCCTATGAATAGGCTGACGATCACCAGGGGACTAGTATTTCTCGGCATCTACGGTATTTTTTTTTCCTCTCACATAATCCCACCTCTTGCCTCAGGTATATCTTGTCCACTCCTTGATTCCTAAAGCCAAAAAAAGGACAACCCCATTAGCTCTACCCTCACTACCTCTCCACCCCCGAAACTCCCTCATTTCCAAAACCCAATTCCAGACACCACCAAATCGGTCGGTGCGTATTCCTTGGTGTCTGTTATTTGGCTCCAGTGGAGAGAGCCTGCGGATAATTTGTGCCTTCTCGTCCGACTTATAGGAGGTGTTATTGAGACTACCCATGATGTTGCCGCAGCGGGTATTGCCGTCACAGATGTTGACCGCTTGCATTCGTGAGGTTTGAGCCATAGTACTCTATCTAAAATGTTGGCTAAGTGTAGAAATGGCGGAGGAATTTACCCGGGTGCCAGGGGAGTTTAGAAACATCCTATGACTAGAATTGAAGAAAGCGAGGCAATGTGGTTTGTTGTGGCACAATTGCTATCCAATCATTTGCGCTCCCTACCGCTTTCCGAAATATCCCCAATGTTGGATAACGGAGACGCTGTTCCGGGTATATGAGGTATGTTAATAGGCGCAAGGCTAGTTCCAATGGCGGCAGCCAGGCCGCTCAAATTTCCGGCTATCCTGTCATCTGGAACAATCTTGCCGCCATCTTCCACTGTATTCTAATCAATGGCATATATGACCATCAGAGCATCGCCGTCTCTGAGAACCATCCCTATTGTCCACTCCAGGGCATGTTGGGCCTCCCCACTCAAATCCTTAGCAACAAGAGAGTTTCGTACCCGCTTATTACCTTCCTCTGCCTTCTTGACTATCGACTCATATTCCCCACCCAGAATTGTCCCAACGACAGGTTAAGTCTCCGGCGAGGAAGTGATAGGAGATAAGATCATCTCCATTCGTTGAGCACGATGCAGATCGCGGGCATCCGCTCTTGAATTTGAGGTCATTGGCGTACAGTTATGCGACGGTGGGCCAAAATTCGTAGAAGGATGCACACCTAATCATCTATTTTTTCGCAGGAGATGTGGCTCCAGGGACACTACCCAACGGGGTAATCGATATTGAGGGTAGGAGGGAGCAAACACTATACCTAGCACTCATAGCCTTCTCTATCGGAAAAGTCAGAGCCACCCCTAGAATGTAGGCAGGAGTACATATGTTCACCCTCCGCGGCAGCCAGTAAACTCATGCTTGTCCTCCGCATACTAATAGCCCCCTTCCTGACCTCTGTTCCACCTCCTCTTTTTTTTTCCCTTACTTCCCCCCCACCGGAATCGCCCACAATCCTAATCACAAGTTGATGATACCTGGACCTTTCTCTACTGTCTCCTCCATTCTCGCAGTGCTACTTTTACTGCTGGGGCCCGGAGAATTTCCAAGTGCAGTTGCACTCCCTTTCCTCTCCTGTTACTCACTCACAGGAGAATTTGATCCAACGCTACCCTCGGCACACTAGTCTCGTCTTCATCGGAAGAATTACTCACCGCACGTTCATCAGCATTACCCCAGTCCCTCTGTGATCTCATACGCCTTCCGCTCGTCAATGGCTCCCCAGTGCCAGCATGGATATGCTCCCCCTCAAAAGTGGTTATTGGCCTGCGCTCCGGCAACATTCGCCAAACTCCCCCCGACCTCGTAAGTGTGTTGTCTCAGAGTTTGGTATCGGCATATTCTAAATCAAGTGGAACACCGGCATCGTTGGTTATTTGGTTGGAGATCTGGTTGAGAGCAACCGGGAGAGGAAGCCAGTCTTCTAGAAGAGAATCGTGGGGATGCAGATCTCTGGATGTGATGGGGCGCCTGAGATTAGTAACCACCCCCGAAGAGTGTTATATAGAGCTCCAGTTCCCGACAGCTAATAGCCGGGTAACAGAATAGAGGAGAATGAGTATTCAAACCCTGCTTAGTTCCGAGTTACCTTCCAAATATTACTCTAACCACAAACAACTCCACAAACAACTCCACAAATAACTCCACAAACAACTCCACATACAACTCCACAAGCATCCCCACACACAACTCCCATTATCACATCATCGTTCATCGAACACACTATGCTACGCTCGCTTGGTTTGTTTCCCAAATCCTATGGGCATGAAACATTTCACTTACTAACTGTGTGTTATTATATTCATCAGTCTCCAACCCCCGCCGCCGGGAACTAGTTCTGATCGGTCTCGTCACTGCTGGAGGGAATCTTACAGTAGCTGCCAACACCAGACAGATGTGTGAAGCTCGCCAACGCCGCAAACACGAGCACCAGCTTCTCCACGCCCAAATCGCCGAGAAGGATACTATGATTGCTGAGGGGGGTGTCTCAAACATAATTACTTTGCCGGGAAAACCCATGTAGCTACTATACTAGTGGGTGGGAGACGCGAGTGGCTTCCGGCATCCTTGTCACTGTCTGCAGGCGGTTGTTCTGGTTTTCATGGTTCTGTAGCTGAAGCTTTCCCTTTCTTTGTTGTTATTCTTTTCGAGCTGGTAGCATTCGAGATGGGCGTTTACAGCTAAAATCTCCAAAATTCAATCATTTCCCCTTCGCAATCGTCCATGAAAAACAAGTAATTTACTAATTCTTCATTTGTTGTGAGATGTTTCTCGCATTTGCAAAATTGAGTTTCTTTCCCACTGGCTTTTTTATAAGCACCATGGTAGACCCGGTCATAATTGATGTATTACCTCTATTATTTATACCACCCATGTGGTTAAACTGCAACAGTCGAGTAAAGTACGGCTGGATGGAGAGTGAGAGAAAACCTCTTCCGGTGCTCTTGCAAGATCTAATAATAAAGGCTCTTGAAGAAAAAAAACAATCCTTGAAAAACACCCCAATTCCTGCCACCCCTCCCCCTATGTCTGCCCCCTCTCCATGCTCCTATTCCCCCATCCTGGCTAATAATACCCGCCCTTCATTGTCCTTCACTCCCGTCCCGAGATTCAGGGATCTGACGTTCGGTGCCTGCCCTAGTAGATACCCCATGGGGAAGGATACGGAGATGCTCCGCGTGCTGCCTGTCCTCCTCCCGGTGTCTATCTTCACGCAATTGGGCCTCGTGGCGGTGCGAATCTTGCCGTTCCCGGTCCTCATCCCGGAGCTGGTCTGCCCGGACTGCATCCTCCCACCGCTGGAGGCGTTGAGCCCTCAATTGGACCGCAAGTACACCGAAGGTTGTGAACGTCGAGATCAGTGTTCCCGTATGCGTTTTGAGGATAGCTAAACAAAATATTTGGATAAAGTTAGCACCATTCTATTAGCAGGAATTTGAAATGGCTTGTGACAAACCCAAGATTTCGGGCTTCATCGGAAAGGGTTTTCTTCTTGTTCGATTGGGGTTGTTGGTGGGATGGTTGTTAGTGAAAAGGAGGCATACGACCACTAAATACTCCAGTACCTTGATGCCTTACGAGTCAATTCTTACTAATGAATCTAGGAGCTGGGCACTTGTGGCACTGGGAAAGGCTTACGCGGCACCCGACACTGGTTTTGAGTCCACACTGGAAGTTTAACTTCCCCACCCTGTCCCACATGAGATCAAAGAGCTCTTTGCCTCGCAACAGCCCTTCCGAATATAACACCCACACCAGGACCTTCAATCCGAGTACTGATTTATATCCCTTTTGCGCCTTGAGTCGTGATAGAGTTGCCGTGTAGACCTCTCTCAATCCATTTCCTGTGCGTCATCTCTTCAAGTTTCTTTCTTCTCTGATGAATTATCACCTCTCCAAGAATAGCGTCCATGTTCAGCGAAACAAGGAGGAATCTACATACTATGGTTAGTAAGTAGTGTGGAAATGCCCAATGCTCCTACGCACATATCAGATATATTTTCCAGAATAACCCGAACAATATCGACCCGTAAGTCTTTGTTCATCATATCTGGCTCGGCATCCCTGGTTAACCTCATCTCCACATAGTTCCGTACATCGCCCGCGTTAGGGATAATGGGCTAATGGGCACCACAACCGCCTTGGGGAAATGCCTTTGAACATCTTCCCCGACATGGGGCCTCCCGGTGAGGAATATTTTATTCTTAGGGCACTTCCGAATAAGACCTCTCAGAGACTCGAGAAGCTCTGGCAGGTGCTTTGGCAGGCAGGCATTAGTCCAACACGTCCAGACAAATGAAAGCTCGGGGTAGTGAAGCAATAGCAATCTTCAATATCCTCATCAGATCCTTAAGTCGGGGCCCTCTACCACCAAACTCCATTTTCCCTTTTTGAAGTGCATCTTGTACGGCCTTCGGGATCCCCTCTCTGCCTACCAACTGTTTCAGAATAACTCCCATGATGTTGGTGACTGTCTGTTCTTATTGGGAAAGGAAGTTGCATTACAACCCTGCAACGGCGATATTTTCCTCCGCCGCCCGATCGCACAGGGTGTCGATCACTAGGAAACTAATATTTCTGGCTCTCAGTGGTATTCGGCTCCTCCAAACAATATCGCCACTTACCTCAGATATGTCTTACCCACTCCCGGATTCCCGGGGCAAAACAAGACAGCCACATCAACTCCACCTTAACTCGCCTGTTTCAAAAAGCCAATCGCCGTCACTATCGAGTCTGTCGGTTCGTACACCCTGATATCTGTTATTTGGTTCCAATGGGGAGAGCTAACGCATGATCTGCGCATCCTCGTCGGACATATAGAACGTGTTGTTGATGCTACCATTTATGTTACCGTAGTTCGAGTTGCTGTCGCCGAAGCTGGCCAATTAGCATATGTGAGGTTTGGGCCATGATATTCTATCCAAAATGTTGTTTGAATGTAGAAATGGTCTAGCGATTTGTATGTGATTAGGGGGTTTATAATATCCAGTGAGTATGGCTGAAGAAACCGGGGTGGTGTGGGTTGTTGTAGCTTAATAATTATCCAATCATTTCCCTCTGGTAATGCATGACTAATTGGGGCAATATCTCAGCCAGACTTCCGGGAAGCAGCCGTATTTCAACCAGGGTGCATGAGAAAGTCCATTTACCCGCTGCGGTGATCCCCAATCGGGTTTACATCAGAGTTGCCCCCCCCCCCGACCCTTGCTCTCTTCCCCGCGCGAATCCCACCGGTTCAATCACACCCACACCCTGTCTGCCGAGCACTTGCAGCCTATCCACCTGTAGTAGCTGTTCTGAGCGACGGGGCTGGATCAAACTGGGTACTCCTGGTGGTGCCTAGTTCATATGCAACGGGACTCAAACTCCAAAAACAGGAATTTTATGATACCGAGTGATATCCCGTGTCGGCGAAGACAAAATAATACCAATATAATATAAGGAGAGACTTTGAGAGATTTGTCACTTTAAAGCCTTCTCATTGGCTGAATGTCATATTTGCTTTTTTCAGGGTTAGGTATCGGCCAAATCCCAGGGCGCTGATTGGTTGAAAGGTTAACATGTTGGCCAAAAATGATATCACATTTGCAAAAAAGTAATAATGCCATATATGGCTCAAATAGAATAGTATAATGCCCTAAATAAAGGTTAATAATATTATAGATGATAGTATTACTAATATAAGGGTACAATATATGATTAAAATATGGCCCTGTTTGGCACATAATCATATAAAACAATGACATTTTTCTTGAAAAAAGGATATATGCCATTATTTTTAAAATGGCATTTTTCTGGGCTGAGACCCTATGTTTTTAGGAAAAATAGCTGATATGAGTGTGTATTCAAGAGGTCCTTGACCTAAAAAAAGGTATTTTAATAGACTTGCCAAACACAGCTCCCTTTATTTACAAATATATGAAGAAAAAATGCTATTTAAATGAGAAAAATAGTGTTTTTCCTGTACACCAAACAGGACCTATATGTAATAATATTATATTGAACTTGAATATTAGAGTATCAGACTTTGAATCAAGATTAATAATAATATATAACTCAGCTATGAAAAAACAATACTTTAACTCATGATTAAATATAATATATATAACTCTAATAAAATATAAGAAAAAAAAGCTTCAGCAGGTTCAGGCTAGTTCTAAATACTTGTAATGAGGTCTTTAGTTTTCTAACTTGCAAATACTTTTAGTATATAATTATTATACTGAGAGGTAGCTACAGTGGTATAAGTGGTACGGGTTACTAGTTTGGTTTCGAGTATCGTTTGATTCTGTATATGTTTTATGTTGGGTTTCAAGTGTCATTTGATACAATATATGTTTTATGTTTGGTTTTGAGTATCATTTGATACTCTATATGTTTTAGGTTTAGATTTTGAGTATCATTTGATACTCTTTATATTTTATATTTGGTTTTGAGTATCGTTTGATACTTTATATGTTTTAGGTATTGTATCAGGATATCGGTTTGATACCAGATTTGTTTTATGTAACGTTTCAAGGTCACCACTTCAGAGCCTTATTGTTATTTGATTACAAGGCTCAGGTAGTCTGACAAGTGTATTTAAGACCTGCTATTCTGTGGACTTAGAGAGAGCAGACTTCGACAGACAGAGTTTTCAATATACTTGATTGAATAGTTACTTCTTCAGGTTACTTCGAGAATCTTTAGTATTTCAAGTTGGTCTACCAAATCCCTACTATTAGGAACTACTTAGTCGTTGCAATATAGTAAGAAGTTTGTTACAACAATCTCATCCAAGCCTCTGGTACTTAGTCTCACTACATAGCGTATTTTACTATAGAGCTAGTATCATTACTGTCTTAAAATATAGTACTACCCCGTGGGGCCATTACAAGTGGATTAGACATCAGCAACAAAAGAAATCTGTCTTTTGTGTTCCAAGGTGAGCCATGTCTTTGAGTTTTACATTTGGCTAATCGCGATATCAGCAAAAAAGATTCTCCCTCAAATATTACCTACATATCTCCCTGTATCTACTAGTAATACTACCTCCCCTGGTCCCTCCTGTCCCTCATACATTTACCGCCTTTCCTAAAGACCCAACAGGCCTTCTGAAAGCCCCATACATGCCTTCGGCGCCATTTATCATCCTCTTATGCAGGTGGCCCCTAGCTTGCTCCACTAGCAAGGAGGTCTCGCTTAACTAACTCCTGTTTGTTTTTGCATTTCCATGCAGGCCATTTCGGCTGTTGTGCGTCCGCTTTGTACCTGTGCGTGTCCGGAATAACCATGCCTGTCTCCGCGGCCCATCACGCCCTTAGTGCTTTCCCTTCCCCTTCATTTCTCCGTTATGGATTTCGTCCCCCTGAGGATGTTCTTCACGTCATAACATGCACTCTCTACCCCTGGTGTGCGTCCGCAACAGCCTCGTCTCTCTTAGCGTCCCATATCTCACTTTGCTCTCTCTCTCTTCCCCTTGATTTCTCCGTTATGGATTTCGTCCCCTCGGGGACATTCTTCAGGTCCTAACATCTACACTCTACCCCTGTACTGGCCCAATACACCCTTCTGTTTCCAAAGTATGTGGGGCAAATCTGTTTTATTTCCCTGAAGCCCGTATCTTTTGTGCCTCCTCTCGTCCTTCTCCTGACATTCATGATTCACTTCGCCTTTCTGTACCACTCCTATTTGTCGCCTTAGTTAGTTCACCATCGAGATCCTTAGGTGTCTCAAAATGCGCCGCTACGCGTCCCCTTCATACCATTTTTTGTTTCTTTCTTTCTATTGTAAAGTTTTCAATAAATTCTATTAAATGTTTCTAAATCAATCCTACTATTTACATACCAGCGGTTGTTATCGTACCAGTAGTCTCGGGTGCTACATGCGCCATGCCCATGATCCATTTGATACTTACGACTATCTCCGTTGTTTCATTTGGGCCTTTCGCCGTCCCCAAAGGAATGGTAACAAGTCCCGTGATATCGCTGACCTTCCCTGAGTTCTCAACATATAGTCTATCTACTAATACCAGTCTATCTACTAAACCCGTTCTTGGGTCTCGAACTTTCATTATCGAAACCAAGCGGGCCGGATAACAGCCTTTTAGTGCTCCATAAATACTTCTATTACCCGAATCCACCCATACCCAATCATTCCTGCTCTGCCATGTTGACCTCCAACGCTGGGCTCCGGTACACCGAAGATGGTACCAAGTGACCTCCCTCTCATCCTGAAAGTTCTCTATAGGGACACATAAAAGCTGACATATCTCAAAAGGAAACTGTTTAACCGAATCCACATCAAAATGTTGGCCCACAGATGACTTCTGTCGATAATAATCGATTAAAAGCTCCGGAAAATTCTCAAACTCTGGTAGAGCTGGGAAATGGTTTCCACGGTTGGTGTGAAACCTATTGGTTGTTTAGTTACTGAACTGACTTGCTGTTTGTGCTGTTTGTCGCATACTTGGTCCGAATCAGACGCGATAGATCTGCTTGGATATTCATTTCATGAATTTTGAAGCTGTCAAGCCTAGAATATGATCGTAGTATTTGTTGGCTTGCATCGTTTTTATTTAACCGCTGATAGCCCTCCTTGATCATTGTTTTGTGACTTGTTTCATCCGACTCGGTAGAATATATTTGAATGTTCCCAAAGCGCTGTATATGGTCCCCGAAGTGACTCAACAGATCTATCTTAACAAAGTTAAAGTTTACATCTTCATAATATATATCTGCAATAATTCCATCTAAATCGCGACGTTGTTCGTCCGCAATGCGACGTCTTTTGGCAAATGTAGCCCCCAAAAGGCGGTGTTGATTAAGTACTTCACTATGCTCATCTCGAATTCTGATTGTGACCTCTCTCACTTTCCTGGCAGTGGACTTATCCTTTCGGTACTCTTGAAAACGACTTTGTGATTATGAAAGGCCTTAAGGAACTGTTCGACGTATTAAATCATCTCATCGGTATGGCTTGTATATTTGACATTAGAGTAAAGTCGACAATCGACCGGAGACAGGTTACAGCTTTGGTGAATCTGGGACGTTCTTCGGCACTCGGACGACGTAGGGAGATGCAAAACATGGTAGTATCACTTTAACCAGATACTTCATCTCTTTTCCGGTCCACTGAGAGATCCGACTGTACTATTTGTTCAGTGGGGAATGGCCAGAATAAACATCTAAACTCTTCCAGATAGTATCGAATGCATGTAGCCTTTTGTATTTCTTTAGAAATCTGATAACCCATTTCATAAGGTGTGTTTCTAATATTCCCAGGTACAGGACATGGAGAATATCTGGTTTGGGCAGGTTGGATTGCTGAATATTGGGAAGCCCCCAAAAGATGATAGGAAGCAATTTGAAACAACAATCTGTTAGTTGCTGCTTGGCCTGCTGGTCGTTTTCACAGTATTTGTTGAAGAGATGTTGGGATTTCCTATAATCTCTTCTGGCTGCAGAACGTCTCAAATTGGACCCTAGCTGTTCTGGGCAAATGTCACAGACAGCACACTGATTTTATTGAATCCCGTGCAATGTTACATTTTCCAAGTGATCAGCAATCCACGCCGAGAGGCGTCAGAAACACAATTGGACCTTTCCATCGGCACATTCAAGCTCAAGTCCGGAGTTTCCTAGTGCAACGGTTGGCGCAAAGATCACTTCTATCAAATCACAAAGAATCTCATTATTGACCTTCCTTTGCCGTACATCTCTTGCTGCTACACCGAGCCACTTTGGGGGGACGGGCAAAAGCACTAAAAGAACGGTTACATGTTTCGAGGGTTTATTCCGTGTACTCAATAGGATATTTCCAATTGTCATGTAGATTGGCCAGGCTTTCTTATCTCCTGAGACATTGGTCAAATACGGAATGTCTGAGGAACATATGATTGGTACGAGTGTTGCTCTATCCGGTAATTCATCCTTTGCTGGCTGTTAATTTTGTGTCCTAGTAAACGGTATGAAAGCGCTGTGGAATATCATTTTTGAACCTACCTGTGTCTCCGACTACCAATCAGCAGTATGCATCTCCGAATAAACTCTTTAAGGTGGTTCTTGGCTATTCCATTCCTTCACAGGGGCGTAAACTAAATCTTGAGCAAAACATCTTTGACCAAGTAAATATTTAGCACAATCAATAGGATTGTGGAAAAATAATTTCTGTGTTACGGAAGCTTCGTCTGATCCTTCCTCGTCCGGCATTTCCTACCTTCGGTTAGAATAGGACGTTGTAGGGTTTATTTACTTACAGCTTCACTAAACGATACAAACCCCTCTTTCCAGCTCTTCATTCTCATACCTAATTCCAACTGATCAACGGCATCAAGGAGCCAATAAGCAGAGTTAATATTACTGCCCTCAGGCCCTAAGTCCTTCTTGAAATATCTATCCATTTGATACTTTGGTACCTTTGCTTCGATAAACCACCGGGCAAGCTCAAAGTCCTTCTGGCTACTGCAGGGTGACCACATCTCATCTTGAGATCTGTTGGGCTGTACAACATCCTGTATTGACCTTCCCACAGTGGGGTACGTCGTCAGTATTGGTAGTCCAACCAATGGTGTGCTTTCCTCAGTGTCCTAATAATTAAGACTTTCCACGTCCGAATCTGCAGCGTTTACATAGAGATCGAACTCATTTGCTTCAATATTAGTTTCAGCCGTACTAAATTCTTTCCTGAGTAGATTAGAGGTTAGGTCAGAGTCGGCAGGCTGGGGGATTCGTCCATGCCGTTCTTCGTCACAAATATGCTGTACAAAGTCAAAATGCGCTGTTTCCATATGCTTCTGGTACCATGTACTTGACTGGTATTTTCTTCTGCAGTACGGGCATTGAGACTCTTGTACTATTCTACAAGAAATTAGATTTGATACACAACACAAAAGAGACACAAAAATCAAACTTACTTTTCAAGACTAATCTCACTGTGTTTGAAGGCGTGTGGTAATTGAATAACTAGTTGTTGATCGGACCTGTGCTATAGACAGATGTTATTGTACACAAAAAGGTGCAAATAGGACGAAATTCGTCGTGATATGGTCTATTCAGTAAATTCGAGATAGTTCAAGGGATAGAAAAAATATGAGAACTTGAAAAACTTTCAAGGTGTAGTGTGTGCATCAGCAAAAAAAGAGCCTGGCCCCTGTGTCTCATATTATTGAGTTTTACGTTTTGGTAGATCGTGAGTCCTATGATCATGATATTAAAAATCCCCTTAGTTTTACTGAAGAAGATGATATTAATTCTGTTTTCTGCAAAATATGAGCAATTTTTGTTAAGAACTCACTGACCTTTTACATACCGAAGTTGAGACATTTGAGTTTATAACATACAACTTGGTAATGTAAAATGTCTATGGGATATTGATGAAAATAGCTCATATTTTGCTAAAATCAACATTTGTATCTGATTATTAGGGGACATAATTGGAAGCATCATGATTAACCAGGGTCACTCGCGATTAGCCAAAACGTAAAACTCAACGACATGGCTCACCGTGGAGCACAAAAGAGATACACTTTTTTTTTGCTGATGTGGCCTGTTTGTAATTCAAAGGCCAACTTTTCGGGTTGGTCTCACCTTCCCTGAGCAGGATGGTACTAGTACTCGTACTTGA